>JAPDSC010134959.1:0-24763 GCA_026290005.1 Latrodectus geometricus | reverse complement strand
TATATATATATATATATATGTGTGTGTGTGATTGGATTTTCATTATATTCATTTAAGAATCTCTAAAGTATTTTATCGTTTATTATATATTTTTTGAAAAAAGATAAAATAAATCAAATAAATCTACTTTCTAATCTAATAAATCTATATTTTATTTAATGAAATTTTCATACATTTATTCAGAGAATCAAAAATTGCTTTAATACCTGCTGCACTAACAATATATCGTATGTGATACACACTGCAAACACAGTGATTCCCTGTTCCTTGCTGACCATGGCAAATATTGTCAAAGCTAAGAATTTCAGCATAGTTTTTAGTTCTAAAAAAAAAAAATTAATCTTTTTATAATAATCAGTTAATTTATAATGCAAAATGTTTATAAATAGATTATCTCGCATAAGGCTATTAATTTTTCATTACCTTTGAATTAAATAATAATGAAGTAGATATCAACTACAGATTTTTTGAAAACATGTAAAATATCTGCGAATGTAATATAGTAGATGAAAAAACCCGAGAGTATCATTTCTAAGAGAACATATTCATTTTATACATTATTTAGTAAGAATAAGAATTCATTTATTTTTTATACATTATTTATCAGTTTTATAAATTATTTAGCAAAGGTATAATTTGGATAATTGATTATAAAGTTTTAATTTTGTAACGCGAAAAAACATGCTATAGAAATTTGAAAGAAAATGTGTTCGATTTGTTATATTTAATAAAAACAAAAATTTGTGAGTAACGTTTCCACAAAGGGCTTAATTTTGCTCTAAAATTATAATGTGAAGCTGTCAGGGAAGCTATAAATTCCTCAATAAATCTGTTATATTATTTAATAGGAAATTGATTAAAAAACTGAGAAAATACTGGTTTCCTGAAGCTTTCATTCGTCATAAAAATATACCTTGAAATACTAATAGGGGAAAAGATTATGCTTCCAGATACGTTTACTTTATTTATAACGAACAAACCATAAAGAGGTAAAAAAATATTTTACTTTGTATTTTACTGTAAATATTACTAACTAAAATTTTAACTAAATATTTTACTGTGTTTTATAGAAAGGAGTGTAAAATGCCTAAAAAGAGTGAATAATTCTTGATGTAAGTATAATTTAGCAACATACCTGAATAATTGTAACCATTTATTCTAATTACAACTCTATACTTTTAGAAATAAAATGCTTTTTAATTATTTTAAAATAAAAGTTTTGAATTCTGAGAAATGAATACTTTTCAGAACAATATGAAAATGTATGGCAAATTAAAATGGTAGTTACCCAATTATCTAGACTAATTATTATTTAATTACAATGGAAGATACGTCAGAATGTTTAGCAAGTATGACACTGTATATGTTGAAATTGTGTTGTTATGTTGAAATATTATGTTGAAATTTTAATTATAGTGAGTAATTAATTTAATTATAGTAGTATAATAAGGTATAGGACAGTAGAATCGCTCTTTTACGCTTTTTAAGGAACCCTAAAAAAAAAAAAAAATGGTGTAAATTGCGAAAAAGTGTAAACGGAGGGAAAACCGTTTTGCACATGTAATAAAATACTGAAAATTTAAAATCCTTTTTAATTCAATATTTAAATATTAAATAATATATAAAAAAATGTACTGTTTTTTTTTTAAAATGTCTAATATGTGGATGACTGTTTTTCCTTTTTCTCGTGAATACTTTGAATTTGCATTTGAAGTTCATAAACATGGTCAAAGCTATTATTATCTGCTGCCGAAATATATATTTTATAGTGTGTTTATTGCAGAAACAACTGCACAAGTTGGCACAATACTATCACTGTCATCATCATCAGAAATTAAAATAAAAAAATGGTGTTGACAGAGACGTGACGGCCTTAAAAAGGATAAAAGGCAGGGGAAATTTAATTTCGAAATTGTAAAAACAGAGATAATTTAAAATTATAACCATAGAAAAATAAAGGGACCGGAAAAAATCAGTGTAAACTATTGGAAAATATAAAATTTGGGAACGTAAAAGTGTGGTTGTACTGTGTATAAAGAATTAGAAGTAGATTCCAGTTTATCTGTTACATACTTTTTTAAAACAAATAATACAACTAACGTCAAAATTGATTAAGCTGAATAACATACATGCAGACATATATTTGATGTATACATCAGAGTTTTTTTTAATTAAGATGTAAATTAAGAATAAATACACTGGTGTGCAAATCTAAAGCAACAGGTGGCTTTTCTGCCATAACTCCACGAGAAATCATCTGAAGAACATGAAATTCAGACATGAGACACATCATTTTGTACTTAAAGGATGACGAAAGCATAGTTGCACAAAAATGAATACAATGCCTACAGTATGTAATCAAACAAAATTAGGCTTTATGGAGCTCACAGTCTCCCTGCACAAGATCATTTGTCCAGAAGGAATAATAACAAACACATGTTCCTTAGTATGGGATATGCCCTCCCCTTACTGCAATGACTGCTTCGCACCGTCTCTCCATCCTCAGCACCAGATTGTCCAGCAGTTCTTGCTGTAAGAGTGCCCATTCCTCAATCAGCATCAGTTTTAGTTGCTGCTTGTTTCCCGGGGGATGCAATCGTGTCACGGTTTACTGTGTCCTGACGCCTTCACGAAGGGGACCAATTCGTTCGCTGTCCCAAACGCTGAATTCAGTTGACAGTTCGCCATCAGCGGCACTGTTTAGAGTGATGCAAAAGGCACAAAAACCGGATCAATGGAGACTCTTCACAGATGAGAGTCGTTTCAGTGCCACAAGCGATTCTCAACACCAGTTGATTTGGAGAGAGGTTATGACACGGTTTCATCCCACTAACATAACGGAAAGAGACCGTTATGGTGGTTATGTAGTTCTCATCTGGGGAGGCATCCATGTTTTCGACAGAGATTCTGTAACCGGAGATTGCTATTGTTAGGAGATAATCCTTCCCCATGTGCGTCTGTTCCGAGGTGCCATTGGAGCAGATTTCATTTTTATGGATGACAATGCACGGCCACATCGGACTCATGCTGTTTAGCAGCTACTGGAAAGTGAAGACATCACGCGAATGGATTGGCCAGCGTACTCCCCTGATTAAAATCCCATGGAACATGTGTGGGGTGCTTTGGGGAGACGCATTGTGGCACGATTGCATCCCCCGGGGAACACGCAGCAACTAAAACTGATACTGATTGAGGAATGGGCACTCTTACAGCAAGAACGGCTGGACAATCTGGTGCTGAGGATGGGGAGACGGTGCGAAGCAGCCATTGCAGTAAGGGGAGAGCATATCCCTTACTAAGGATCATCCATTTGTTATTGTTCCTCTTGGACAGATGATCTTGTTCAGGAATACTGTGAGTTCAATAAAGTCTATTTTTGTTTGATTCCATACTGTATGCATTGTGTTCATTTTTGTTCAACTATGCTTTCGTCATCCTTTAAGTACAAAATGATGTGTCTCATGTCTGAATTTCATGATTCTCAGATGATTTCTCGCGGATTAATGGCAGAAAAGACATCTGTTGTTAAAGTTTTCCACACCAGTGTATAATGGAATTATATAAGTATTATTATAAAGATGAGAATAATTTATATTACTGACTCAATAATAAATATAATAAAAAGAATGTAAATAAAAAGAATTAAAATAATTTAACCTAAACACCAACTATATTACAGATGCTTAAATATTAGTTTGGGGAAAAAGAAATCCATTATTTTTACGTGAGCTTTATGTAACTTCTTTTGGATTCACTTTGTAAAAAGGTTTAAAACAGCTTTCATGTAGATTTTTAGATCTTGCGCGTTACGACTGCTGACAGGCGGTTAACTTCGATCATTTTTGATATTTTATAGACATTTTCGACGATGCTGTATCAAAGCCTCCTAGAAAGAAAGAGAAGTCAACCTTTCTAGGAGGCTTTGGCTGTATCCACATGCGAGGTGCATCTCTAACATCAAAAATACCCGAATGGAATTGACGAAACAAAAATTGTACGTAACTGGTTGTTACAGTCTTATATAGGACGATAAATACTTTTCACAATTTTAGCCACCGACTATCTTTTTCGCTGTTACAAGAGAAAAACGAAAATGTATCGAATTTCCTGTTTGTTGTCTTCCATTTTTAAAACCTTGTACTCGTAACTGAATTAATCAAACAAAAAACCGCAAGAGGATTTTTTTAGTGTCAAGTGTCACCTTTCCAACGAGCATAAATCTGAAATTGTTTGATAGATACCTCACGAGATATCGATCACTACAGACGTCTACCGAAAAAAATAATGGATTACTTTTTCCCCAACCTAATAAATTCATTGAAATGGAAATCAAGTTCTTTTATATATAATTTCTGAAATATTATATTTTTAAGAAAAAATAAAAGATCCCTTTGAAAGTATAATATATTGATTAATAACTTTACAATGTAGACAAAATTTATATTGGTCTTAACGAACTTTATTTGAAATGTTAATAATTTCTCACATTAGACATAATATATTATTAATCAGAAAATAGTAATTCAAAAGTATTCAATAGTTAAATCCAATATATATCATGTTAAAATACATATATCATAATATATATCTTAACAAAATATAGCAGAGTATATCAATATATTGTAGAATGAGGAGAATATTACAGTTATATAAAGGAAGAAATACAATAACAGTTATAATAGGACACAAATGAATAGGTTTAACTGAAACAACCAAAACATGACATAGTGGAACAGAATAGAGTAAGTTACTGAAAGATTGACAAAAGTTGAAGAAATGTAATCAGAAATAACATAAAAAAAATCAAAGAAAGCACAAGTGTCAGAATAAAAGATGTTGTATTGAAATAGTATATAAGATACTTAGGATTACTTAATATTTAGAATTATGTAACTATATTATATAAATTATATGTATCTAACATTAAAAAGAGCAAATACATTAGTGATAAATACGAGTACTGTGAATAGTTATGGGTTTTAAGACTCAGATGTCATAATGCCGGTTAGTAGGTTCAAATGGATTGTCTGCTACTTAGGTAAAGTAGCTACTGTCTACTTATTTCAAACAAAAAATATAGGCTCTTATTATCTATTCATATTCAGGGATGCTGATATGCAGTTATTAAGCAAGAAAAGATGGAAAAGAAGAAAGTGTGTTTGTCCTTTAAAGCTTTACCATTGCTCTCCATCTTCCTCCTGGATCGGCTGTAACTCAGGAACGCCAGCAGAAAAAATATTGATGACAGCAGCTCTGCTCGTCCCACCACCCCTGTCACCTACAGGAGGGGAAAAAATATCAGTTGGGAACATAACTTTACCATTTGCTACGTTGGCAGATGAACTGAAATTGACGTCTGCTGCCACTGGTATTTCAAACGACAAATTTAAAATCTATGCATTTTGTTAAAAATATTCTAAAATGAATTTTATTAAATGTAGAGACGTGAGAAGCATTTGAAAAAGATACAAATTTTAATATTACATTCAGAAGATTCAGAGCTGAAGCTAATATTTCCTTAAAAATTTAGAGAAGAATTATATTTTCTGTTAATTACATTTATTTAACTTAACTTTTCAAATGATAAATCTTTGAATATATTGTTTTTTGTTTTTATCACATAATTATGTTTCATACTGAATTAATTAATAACATAACTTATTGATTTTTGTAGGTTTTGAAGCAGGTATTTTAGATTAAATGTGTTAATAATTATTACTCTAGCAGAATATTTAGTATAATTTTTAACAAAATGAAATTTAAGTAATATTTAGTTAGCTTCTGCATTTATAACCCATTAACGCATTATAAATGCAGAAGCTAACGCATTATTTGATCATTTTCATATGTTAGCTTATGACAGAAAATTACAATAGTTTAAATAGTCACATAAAATAGCAAATAATTGCTTTATTCTCCAAAATTTTTGTTTTGATAACAAAATAATATTCTTTATGATTTTATATCAAAAACCAAAAATATTCTTGTTTATTTAAAATTAGTTATTTATAATTTATGATTTTTAGATAAAAGATTGAAGATAAAAGATGAAGATTGAAGTAGACTCTGCTTTCTTTTGGATTTAATTATTACCACTGTTTTGAGCTTTTTTCTGTGTTCATAGCCATCTTGATTAAAGATTAAATTATTGATAGACTTATACATTAAGGTCAAAGTTTTTTCCAAATCATACATCTTATCGTGGATGATGTTCAAAATGTTCTCAACCACAGTAGTGATGAAAACTATCGGCTCTGCAGCAATTCTCAATGAAAAATGAGAAATACTTTTGAATACTTAATTGCTTCAACACATCTTTACTGTTATAATACCAAATGTACCTTAATTTGATTTATTTATTTAGCAAAACAACTGTTAAATATCAGATAAGAGTATACAACATGAAATAAATTCAAAATTTCAAATTTTCAGTTTGTAAAAACTAAACAAAGTATAAACTAAACAACAAAAGCTGTGATCTTTGATGGTTATTCTAAAAATTATTTAACTGAAAAGTCTCTGCATACACAGACACAAAATGTCACTTACTGCTTCCGTGTGAATGGGATGAACGGCGAATAACAAAGCAGCCGCAACACTTGCACTGCTTGATAAGAATTCAGAGCAGAATCTAAAATTGAAAAAATAAATACATGTCATAAATGAAATGCAAGCACACACGTAGATTGACGTGAATATAATATATAAGATTTTTTATTAAAAATATATTCATTTATCATTTTCTTGCGACAAAATAAATTGCTAAATTTTATTTAATAATCATGCATTTTACCCCAAAAATATATTTTAAAACAGAACTTTGTTGCTCAAACTGTTAATTTTAAAACTAACTTGTAAAAAATTAAAATATGATTAATTTTTTACAAGCTTATTAATACCTATTCTTTCAAAAAATATAATAATTTTTTACTCAAATACAAACATGTCAATCATAATTTATTTTAACAATTTTGTGATAAATAAGTTAATTGATAAATTTATTGCATAAATTATTGTGGAAAATAAATTATAATTTTAATTAAAAATGCAAATAAAAGAAGCAAAAATTAATTTTATAATAATTTTGTAATAAATAGGTTGACTTTTAAAGCGTTTTTACAATTCTTATACATTTAATGCTGTGATACATGCTAAATTCTATACTTATCACATTTTTACCTAAATCTTTTCATGTACTTTTACGGAGAATCAGTAACATTTTTAACTGAAAGTGAAAATCCAATAATTTTACTAATATAAAATATATTAGCATGGTAAACTTGTGCATTATAATTTTTATTTGAAATCTAAATTTACTACTTAAAAATGGGTTTTTCTAAAAAGTCTTGAAACTAATGCTTCATTAACTATAGAGTTATTTTTTACTAAGAGTTAATTAAAGTTCTCTTCTAAATCTCAAATTTATCATTCATAAATTATTTTTATGAATTGAATCTATATTTTCCAATTTTAAAAGTTGATATATATATATATCAAGTTTAAAAAAATTTTTTTAGTTAGAAATATACACAATCCAAGCCCTTATTTTATAGAACATTTTGAGGTCAATAATATAATTACTTATATTTCCTTGTAAATAAAATTTGAATATAATAAAAGTAATAATTATTGATCCTTAATTTCTTAATTAAATGAAATTTTTTTCTTCATTTAAAATTCATACTATAAAAAAATAAAAATGTCATAATGTTATTATAATACGAATACTATAATGCTATTATTTATCCATTTTTATTTTGTTCATTAAATAATTTGATTTCAAGAGAATGTTCTGCATCAAATTATATGCAATTTGTTTTTTAAAAAAGAAAATTTAATGAGGAAAACATCCTCAAGTCTTTCCTCTATGTAAATTAGCAACTCGAAGGTAAATATTAAGGTAAAAACATAAGATGTTTATAAATTTTATCATTTTGTATAAAGAATTGGCTGCATTTTTGGCTTCAGTTTTCTTCATCATTAAAACTATTTAAAATTTTAATTTAAATTTAAATGTGTGTTAATGCAATTTTAAGTGATCATTTACCATACATCAACATATTCATGTTGGGTTGTAGATGTTGTACCAGGGGAAACATAAACAACACTGATGCAGACATTGACATTTTTCTAGAGTCCCCTATTTCAGTGTTTTTTCAAAGCATTCCTTTTGTGTTGGAGGAAATAAATATACTTTTTAACTTTATCATTTACCTTCGAGTTGTTTTTTATTGCTCTTATGCCCCCACATTTTGCGTGGCAACATTTTTACAGCCCTTAAAAATAATTTTTCAGGCTATCGTGGATTTCGTACAACATCACGTTTTTCTATCGCCTTTAATTTCCTGACAGGAAAGATGACGCATGATGGAGGGTTGTTGCGGTGTGCGGGAAAGAGGTGTCTGCAATATTTGCCACAAATCATCCCCATCGATCGGTGCTTTTCTACGAGAAATTTCTGTTTTATTTAAAAGTAGCGGCTTTGCCCTTATCACTCTCGGAGGCTTTTTTCGATACATTTCTGGAAAGAGCGTAGAATTTGAAGGAGGGATTTCAACTGTTCCAGAATTCAGTTACTGTGACACTTATTTGTAAGCAATCCCTATTCTGTTGTCGCAATATTTTCAACATTCAAGCTTTCCAATTCAAGTTGAAAATGATAAGCTTCATATTTGTCAAGAATATTTTTTCATGTTATGAGAATATCTGAAAGGATTATCATTATTTTATTAAAATTTTGGAGTATAAATATGGATAGAGATCAGAGATAACTGATTTTTTTAAAATTCACCAGTATTACTTAGTTGTGGAAATCTGGAATGTAGTCCAAAATTCGTCGGAATTTTCATCTAGATCTTATATTACGGGTACGTTTTTATGATATCAAAATGATTATCGATAAGTTTTATGAATTACATGTATTAAAAGAATCAGGATAACATATTACATTAAGTGGGAAATTATTTTCATATCATTGTTCGAAAGAATATTTTTCAATTCTAGTATCGGGATTATGAACACCATTCCCGCTTTTCAACTGCCTGACTTGTATTTTCGCCTTTATTATAGAAAATATATGAATATACTGCATTTTCTCTTTTTTGGCTTCCATTTTTAACACCATGTGCCTTATAACTGAATGGATCGAATGAAATACAGCAAAATATATTTTCAATTCGAAATGTGATCTTTCCAACGAGGATAAATTTGAAATTGTGTGATCGATACTGAACGAGATATCGAACATTACAGTCATCGACCGAAAAAATAATGTGGTTTGTTTTTTCTCCAATCTAATATTATGAATAATAATGAAAAATAAGGAATATGTTTTCCAATTTGAGGGGAAACTTGAAAAGTTTTTTTTTACTAATACAAGTCAGTCAAGAATATTTTTTTCTCCTTCTATTCATGTACATGGAATGACAATCTACTTTCTATAAAAATTATTATTCCACGTAGGGGCAAAGGTCTCGAGTTTAGCTCTCATCTTTGTTGGGCAACGGAAAATTTATGGAATGATTCTGTTTTTTGCATGAACGTGGGCTTAATAGTTACTAAGTAGTATTTCGTGCGGCTACGTCAGTGACATGAAAAATAAAGCCTATTATTAATGAAAAGTACGAAGTGGATGCTTAAAGAAGCAAATAATTTTTATTTTGGAACCATTGTATTTTCCAAGGTGAGCTATCACAAAACAGTTAATCAAACCTTTTGACTTAAGTGATGAGGGTTGGACGATAGTTTTCGGAATAGTAAAACGTTCGGGGTTTGATTCAAACCCCTTAGCAGTGAAAAATAGATGTTGAACTTTGCCATTTTTTCATGCATATTTATCAGAGTGGGTACTTTGGAGTGTTGCGGATTTCTTCCTTTTCTATTTATTAATACATTTTGCTGTACGTAAAATGTTCTCACTTAAGGAAATATAGGGCGAAGGTTGTTGTAATTCTTTTGACAACAAAAGAATTACAACAACTTTGGAATATTAGGTTACCTACTATAAACAGTGTAAATTACGAGTCTAAAAATTTAATTCCTAATATTAAACTATCTTATTTGGAAGCAAATTTTATTTAAATAAAATTATATTATTTATTTATTAATAAATTACTTTTTATTTTTATAAATTATGTAGAAAATTTTCATAAATTCTTGTGACATTTAAAAAAGCATTTTTAACAAAAGTTAATTATGTAATATATTTAAAGTCTAAAATTTTTTGTAAAAGAAATGCTGTACATTTTCATTGACAGAATATAAGCGATGCTGTACTAAACGGAGTTCAAAAATTTGCTTTTCATTTCAATAGCAAATAGGATAAAAATAATAAACAAATATAATACAAATGATAATAAGCAGAAACAAGAATACGGAAGTATATTTCACTGCTATTTTTAAGGTTATTCCTGACAATGTAATATAATTTATTTTATTGCCAATGATATTATTTTTGAGAACACGTTGATTCATTGCTCACCGTTTCAAATGGAAAAATATCAAAATCGCTAAGAAATGTTTATTTTCTTCTTTTGAGTTTTACGTATTAACAAAACAAAATGTGAGAAAAATTTTAACTTTTTATTTATATTCAGATTATTTACATTAAATTGGTGAGTTTAAAGTATGTTGTAGAGATTTTTTTGTTTTTATTGTTATTGAATTATATTTCACTTTAAAATACATAGTTAAGAATTAAATTCTTATTAAATCAACTGATGTTAAATAATAATTTCATGTAGGAATACATTAAAATTATTTAACTATTAACATAAAATGTAATTTACATTAATTGCATAAATTGTAATTTAATGAAAATTACATTTTATTTTTTTATTTTTCAGAGAGGGATCACATATATTAAAGATATTGAGTATGAATTACAACAGCATATTTTTTCAAAACTGTACAATGAATTTAAGAAATATTCACGGAAAAGTTATTTCATAACATTACAAACTATATAAATTTGAATTTAGACTAGTTAAATAATAATTGAATGTTTAATTATAATAATTTATTATAAATTTTCCAACAATTTAAATTAAAGTTTCGAATTACTCAGAATTTACTTAACACTTTTGTTTACAACAATAACATGTTTATCTACAAATCAGTTCATCTGGAAGATATACTGCTTGTAAGAAACTGACAATATGCGATATCTATCGAGGAATAAAATTTCATGCTTATTTAAAATGGTAATTTTTATATGTAAATCAATACACAGGCACATAACAATTAAGTATTTTAGCTATATAACGCCAAAATATGTGCCAAATATTTAAGTCTTTTAAAACGATGAGTATAAATAAAATTTCACTAAACCTCGCATTTTTCTTGATTTCTCTTTTACAGCCCTGATAGAAAAAGTAAATAACCGTTCATCAACTAATCGGAGAATTTATATTTTACCTGCGACAGTCTTCCCAACAGAAAGGTTGACACGTGACAGATGATGTCGGAGTCACAGCGATACATGGGTGGCGTGTAGGCATTTGACATTTCACTAACAAATCACATTATCGATCGGCACCTGCTATGGGAAATCTCTTCTCGGAAGGAAAAAGATTTTCCAAGGGAATATGCGGAAGCATTCCTTAAAGAAGAATCTAAAGAATATTTTAAAAGCGCCTTTGTGAAACGCTGTTGCATAGATGTGAAACAAGCATTAATGCCGTCACTTGCTATCCCTAAGATAAGAACCGGAAGATGGCTAGCATCATTAATGAAGACCTTTATTTTTTTATGAGCGAAACGTTTTGATATTTTCTAATTTGATCTCTTATACCAAACTTTATCATACATTATGCATGCGCTCATGTTTGATGCAGATTGTATTTAGCTAATTTGAAAATTTTGAATAAGTAATAAATAGGAGAAATATTATTCATTAAATGTCTTATAAATAAGCGAAACATTATTTACAATTATCTATTACAGCTAACCAAAGTCACCAAGTGCAGCCAAACACCTCTATGTTTTAAGAAAAGCTAAATGTTGAAGTCTGCATCAAAGCTGGCATATTTATTCTCTCATCCCACGATACCAGAAGAAGAATACTGGAATTAATAGAGATTTTTGTGTCTATAGACCTTTATTCAAAAGCATTTTTAGGGTGATGCTCTTTGATTGGATGAGATATCGAATCTGTTACTTTATTCACACTAAAGTCTTTTCTTACAACAACAAACACTAACGTACTTATAACAGCAGGTGTTTGAATGTGGATCTAAATCATTAATTATAATCCATAAAAGAGCTTAGAATATAATACGTTTACATTCTAAAAGCTCTTATATGGATTAAAATTGAAAATTTATGATGTTATTTAGCAATGAGAATATGATATATATTTATTCCGAAAGAAACGATTTTTGATCAAATCAATATTTTCGTACTATTGTTGTTAATTCTGTTATTTAACGGTTCTTGTTTCAAATAGTTTCCATGAAGTATTTTACAATCACCTGTGTTACTTTGGAAGGAGGCTGGGTTCGTTATTTCGTCTAGGAAATATCAAATAGATTTCTCTCGTTTCATGCGTGACCATATCAGAGCACTCACTTTCCAAAAGGGACAGAAGATTTTCCCTATTGTGTGAAGATGACATGCCCTATTTTGAACTGTTTGGTTTTATAAAAGACGAAGTCCTTCAGGATTCTTTTTTCTTCTTAAACTTTTTGTATATTTTTGGATTCAATGAAATTGTCTAGCTTTTCCAAACAATCAGGATTAGTAACAACAACAAACAGATGGAATAGAATCAATAGAAGCACACTTCGAAATGGATGTCCTTATCACTATTTCTTAATTTATTTTGAAAAATATTGAGGTACAAAAACCTATGCTTTACACTGACATAAAATAAAACAAGTTATTTTAATTGACGATATGCTTATCTAGTTTTATTTTTTAAAATTTTTCATTTGGTATGATTACTTTACTGTTTGCTTGATTATCTCATGTTGTTAATCTTTGAAAAAATTTCGTGCCTTATGTCTCTGAAAATAAGCAATAAGTCTTTAGAATGAATATAAGAACAATTAATTCAAATGCTGAAAAATAACATTTTTTTTATTGAAATCAACATTTATTTGATTCATATAAATAAATATGTTTGTTAATTACAATGATGTTATATGAAACTCAAAACATATCCAGGTATTATATTTATCATGTCACCGAATATCTCAGATGGTTAAATAATGGATAAATGCTTGAGTTTACAAACAATTCTGACATCAAAATAAAACTAAAAATAAACCTCAAGCAATATGAATAAAAGCTTGATTACAGATCAGTATCAAATCACTTCAATCACTTCCCCCACCAGAAATAATTGTTCCCTAGGAATGCTTATTTTCATCACGACGCATAGCAAATTAAGCCCAACATAATACAAATAACATGAATACTGAGAACAAATAGCGATGGCAATTCTCGTCAGGCATTCGTGGGTGTGTCTTTTCATTTCCTATTTGATCCGTGCTGCTACCGCATTCCTGATCACTGACTGGAGGACCACGGGTCGAATTCCTCTCTTCGTCCATTTCCCTCATCGGATGATGATGAGGAAATAAGTGTCTGCTTCAAATGAGTCTTTGCTGTCCATATTTTCAAGAGGGAAAAATCAGGAAATTATTAGGGAAACGGAATATGTAACTCCGATCTTGATCTAATCACAGCTCGTATTTCAAAACCACAAATTGGAGGACGTTGGAAGTCCAAAAAATTTAATTTGAATTGGATTCGAACCACGAAATAATAAAATATGGTAAATTTTCTTCAATAGTTAAATAAAATGGGAGATTCATTTCTCTAATTTTATATGAAATAAAAGAAGTGAAGTTGAGGTCTGCTGGAATATTTTTGATTTAATGTAATACAATTAAAATGATGTTATGTTGCTATTAATTATGTTAAAATGTTAGTTAAAATGTTAATTAAAATATTCAAAGTAAATTGGATAGAAGATTTAAATCAAAATCTATTAATAGAAAAAATATTTAAAAATTTTTAAAATATTTTATTGCTCAAAATATTATATTTCATAATTATATCAAATATAATATTTCATAATATTTGATATAATTTCTAAAATTCTTCCTCTGAATTGTCTTTTGTTTCATGAAGTAATATCGTAATGAATGGTCCTGTTTTATTCTTTTGTTCTTCAGTTACTGAAAATATAGTTTCGAAAAAAACTAATATTATTATCAAGGTATATAAAAATGGAAAAATTGAACTTCTTTACATACAAAAAATTATTGTATTGTTTGCTAATATCCGGGCTATTTATAAACCATTAAGTATTTATATAAAGTAGCACATGAATGCAGTGTTACAGAATATTTTTGTTAGAATAATGATCTCAACATTTAACAATTTCTTTAATAAAAAGCTTATTTTTAAAACTTAAAGTAAGTATTACATAAATAAGCACGAAATAAATAATAATTATATCATGGAGCTTTTGTAATGTTACTCAAGAATTATTTCCCTATCTTTATATGAATAGAATAAAGTATGTGATATTCATAATAAATAGAAGTATAAATACAGTTTTATCACGAACTTAATACTATTTAAAGAAAGTATATTACGAGTACAACATTTCAGAAACCTTCGCAGGCTTTTTATATGTGATCTTGAATTCAGATGAGTTCAGTGGTCGTAAGTATATTAATTGCAATGTGATATTAAAATGTTATTTGCAAATTAAATTATCTTAAATATAAAACGCAAAATAAAGAATTATTTTTATAAGTTGATAATCATATTAAACTATTTCACACATTTTATTAAATGTATATATATAAAGGGCGTTTTATATATTTTAATTAAAAAACTTAGTTAATTTATTGTCTTATTCTCACAATTCTTTTACATTGAAGTGCATGCTTTTTGCATTGAAATACGTGCTTAGTTACTGATTATGCTTGCAAATCACAATTCATTTTTGTTGGTACATTAAAAACAGTTATTTTGTTTGTTTTGTCATGACGTATTATTGAAAGAGACATTAACAGAGGGGGGGGGGATTGCATAACGAGAAATTTCATATCATTTACAAATGTAGTTTTTGTCTCGATAATATTGCCTTACTATAATAATAATAATAATAATAAAAAAAACACACAACATTTTGATTTTCTTGTATGAAAGACAATGCATGTGCACTGAACTGTTATGAACACTGAACTGCACTGAACCAGGGCTGTTATTTCAGACGACAATCGCTATTTGAGTTGTATCTTCAATTGTCTCTTTCATGTACTATATAATTACACTAGTACACTGTACAATGATATTTAGGAAATGAAACTGTATTTGCGTGAGGGAATTCTGAACACATTACCCATTTAATTTTTTGTAATGTTTTCTTTAAAGTTATTTTTCTATGTGTAGGAATAAAGGAATATAAAGGTAACCTTCTCCTATTCTTTGTTACGATAATGGTATCTTTGCGTTTATTGGTAATGCTAGACTCATTATAATTCAGTCTTGTTATTTATCCGAGAAAAATACATGTTTAAAACGTATGTTTATAAAGAAAATCTGGAAAATATTTGAAACAAATGTATTTAGAAGAAAATTGCATTTCGTTGAATACTGCACTTAAAATACTGTTCATTTTATATTACGGAAATAAATGAATATGAGATACCCTAAAAATAGAAAATAAATTTAGAGGAACAACATTGAATATTTATGCATGTTTTCATATTCACATTCGAATCGATTAATCAAAACAAATATTAGGCTTCAAGATAATAAAAATCTAATATTTTTACAATATATGTTAAATATATATCATTAATTATAAATTTAACTTAAAAATAATGCAAAAAATATTATGTCTTTAAAAAGAAATCTAAAAATACAAAAATCTCTTCATAAATATGAAGAAACATATTAAGGAACATAATTAATAAGCAAAGTTTCAATGAAAGCAAGATTTTGTATGCTTAAGATTATAATTTTAATTTAAAGAACATTTAAAATAGTTATGGATAAAAACTCTGAATGTAAAATTTGCAAGAAATATATTTAGTTATTTACTGTGAAAAAAGATTTTTATAAAAAATTTGTAAACTTTCTTTTTCAATATTTCTAACCTGGAAATTGAAAAACATTAATTGCATTGATATTTTTATGACGCATATCTATCCATCTATTTTCACCTATCAATGATCCTAAACACCGACAATCAACTGCAAAATTTGAATCACGTTCAAATGACGAAATTGTTACATGATTTATCAGCCTCCTCTCAAAAATACATAGTACCAGTGAAAGGACATTGGAACATGCTTGGAACATTTTACATAAATTGGCCTCTTAAGAATACCAACTGTCATACGACAATTTCAGTTTCTGATATCTTCTGCTTTCATTTTTGTTTAAAAGCAGCTGACCTTTTCAGTTTTTGATATCGTTTGCTTTCTATGTATCATCTGCTTTCTTTATCGTCTGCTGATTGAATTTTTTATTCTAAATGCAAAACTTCTCCGAGTGATTTCGTTTGAACTTTTAGCAGTCTAGTGTGGGATTCAATATTGCAATATTGTAATTTTGCCAATCCAGGAATTTTCTTTAGAAACCAATTTTGGTGATGTCTACTCTTCAGTAATTTTTTTCCTTCTATTTTTTTGTGTTTACTTTTTTTCTTTTGCAGGGTTTTCTGAACTGTCTTTCCCCGAAATATGTTTCTAAATGAAATCTATACGTTGATGTAAATGTATGTTCACTATGAAACTTCAAAACTGTGTAAGTTGTATCCTATAAAATGTTCTAAAAAAAACTAAATTGTAAGTTTCCTCCCTTGTGTCTTCATTTGAGTGTTGTTTAGTAAATATTATATTTCTTTTCACAGGATTTGATGAAGCCGGAGTGATCTATTGTTACTGGATACGCCATTGTGCAGTCATGACTTATCCTTTGTCCCAGAAAACCTTTTTCCTATTTTTCTTACAAATTAAGTATGCTACTTAATAATTATTTGATTATTTTTGAGTTAAGCTCCTTTGGGATTTTCATTCTTGTAATTTCGTTCTTATTTTATATTTGTATTGATTTAAATGCTGTACTTTGACATTAAGTTAGAATTAGGACTTGCGTCATTTTTTTATGGGTTGCATAGTTTTTAAGTCCCTCCTTCGCAACACCAACATTCGTCTGGTTTAAGCTTGATTAGGTGATTCATTAAATTATTTGTTCTAGTTTCTGTTTGAATCGCCTGATTTGTGTTCGGAAGTTAGGTTAGACTAGGCTTAATTCATCTTGTTTAGTTTATGTTAGTTTGGAGTTTAGCTTAGTTATATTTTAGCTTTGGTTAATTTAGATTTTAGCTTAAGTTAGATTTTTTGCTTAGGTTTGTTAAATTTCTATCACTACGATGAACTTTTATATCCCGGCTTTTTAATGCAGTCAATTTTTATTCATATTATTTATTTTATTCATTCAGTTCTGATTTAATTTTATGTACGAAGTAAAAAGTATTTGTTTGAATGGTGTGAAAAAGGTATCTTAAGGCTATATACTGAAAAGCTATGCAAACGTTGTAGATAGATGATGTTTCAAAGCCATTATCAAGTGAAATAAAAAGATGATTTTTATAATTTGTCCATCGACTTATCAGTGTAGTAAGCGTAAGCACTTCTATCATTTAATTTAATTTTAATTGTTTTTTTTATATTGAGTGAACAGGTACAACTATCTCTCACTAATTTCAGAAATATTTTTGTGATAAATTCAAAGTACTTTTGTCATAATTTCATATAAGTAGTTTAGTCATAGTCATTTAATTCAGCAAGAGACACCATTACCATTTCAAAATACGTCATTTAGGAGTATTTAGAAAAAATAAAATAACTAGATCAAAGAGATATGCTTTATTTTGATATATATTAAAGTTTCCAAATAAGTATCAGATATTTGAAAAACCAATTTTGCACAAGAAACTAATGACAATGGTTTTGAATTAATCAGGAAATAGCATTTATGAAAAAAATATTTGAATAAAGTTACCCGATTTGTAATATAAAAATATATAAATTTAGCAAACATCAAAAGTTGCAAAAAATAATCTATTAAAAGTGTTGCAAATAGATATTAACCCAACTTTTGTATTTTATATTCTCAACACGAATATCATTTAAAATATTATTTGAAATATTTATGAAAAAGTGCAGTTTAAATTGCATAAATATAATTTAATTTTAATGTAATAAACATAAATAAAGATTTAAAAATACTCATTATTTTTAACTAGCATTTTTCATTCGATGCGTACTAAATATAATTGTTACTTTAATAAACTACATTTCCATGATGAGGTTCATATTAAAACTGATAATCCTAAAGGCGTAATCAATGCCAGATATATGTATATTGTATATTTAAAAAATCATATTCTTAAATAATATAGAAAAGTGCAAAACTTTCCCCAATATCATATTCAAGATATTTTTCTTTCAATTCGAAATTATCATAACAATCATATATTATTTCAGTAAAAATAAGACTCGTTCCATAGACGGATCAAAGTTCATAAAGAAATTGCAAAACTTAAACCTTCAATAAGATTTTTCAAATTAAATATCACGTTTCCAGTACTTGTTGAAGCTTCTTCTATGGACTGTGAATTTAACATTTCCTCCAAGTCGGTTTCAGTTAAATCTTCATCTCGCGATTCAAGCAATTCCTGAATGTCACTTCATTCTATCTGTTCGAACCCATCTCGTCCTAATCAATTCACGATTTGGGCTATGTTTGCAGTAAAAGTTTAAACTTGCACAGATTGTTCGTCATTTTTCGCAGTCAGAGCAGGCCACAGTTTTTCCAGCATGACTTCAACGTGTGTGGCTTTTGTTCTTCCAATGATTCTTTTAGGTTTACGATGAATTTTGCTATGTTAAATTTCTTCCAGCATTACACAACATTCAGTCAGGATTACATTCCATACTATGCAATAGGATTTTGAAGGTTCGTCTAATGTAATAGAGCTTAAAAGGCCTGGATTATTCCTTGGTTCACAGGTTGAAGCGAAGCCACCGTGTTCAGAGTTGAAAATGCCACTTTTATACTTCGATGCATAGTTTCTAGTTCGCGAGGATGACCTGGTGCATTGTCCAAAGCTAGAAGTGTTTTAAAGTCAAAATTCTGCTTTTTAAAATAATCTTCAACTTCAGAAACAAAACAATTCCAGAATCAGTCACAAAAAATAGCGTTTGTAACCCTCGTTTTCTTATTAGTACGTCAAAACAATGGCAGGTTGTCCTTGTTACGATTTCTTAAATCCCGAGGATTAAACGATCTGTAAAGCATCAGTGGTTTAATGACACAATCTACAGATGCATAAGAACATAGCAGCAGTGTAACTCTATCCTTTGCTGCCTTAAATCCAGGAGTAGATTTTTCGCTTTTAGAAATTAGTGTTTTGTTTGGCATTCCCTTCATTAACAGTGCAGTTTCGTCTAGTTTAAATACTTGTTCAGGTTTGTATCCTCCATCAGCTACTAGATTTGCAAATTCTTCAGGATATCGTTCTACTGTAGCAGTGTCTGAAGATGCTGCTTCTCCAACGATTTTAATGTTATGCAATGATTGTCTCACCTTAAATTGATTGAACCAACCTTCCGATGCTCGAACTCCTCCATCTGCACATTGATCACTGTAACTACCATCAGGTTCTTTAAAATGAGTGTAAAGACGCTTTGCCTTCTCCCGAACCATTGGACCACTCAAAAGCACCCCTTTTTGGTTGCGGTCTTCGAACCATGATGACAACATCAATTCTATTTTTCTATTGCTCGATCACGAATTATTTTCGCTGACAGTGAAGTTGAAGCTACAGACAACCTTATTTTATCTTCGTACTTTTTTTTCTTTTTTTTTAATCTATTTTACAGTAGATTTGTTGGCATTGAATGAGCGTGATACGATGCAAATGATTCTCCAAGGCGTAAACGATCAAGCATTTCTGTTTTTACTTTAAGCAATAACACAGATTTTTTTAGTGTCGAATCTCGTTTTTTATTTTTGTAGTTGACATTATAAATTAGAAAAAGAGTGGTAGAGACGTGTTACTCGATCACAATTTTTGTAATGAATGTGAAAAACGAAACAATAAAACACGCAAAGTGGCTTTTACCATAGAACGGAGCAACACCATTTAAAAATATTCATTATGCATTGGTTGCTTTCATTCTGTTTGTTTACATTCTCAAAAACGCCGATCGTGGCGAGGGCGGGTTATGTTTAAATCCTCGGCGATATCATTTAACAATATACTTCAGACAAAGTTGTAATAAGATCTATTTTACTTTTTTTTATTTGTCCATTTGACAGCATTTACAAAGGATATTGGGTTGTATACTTAATGGAATCCTTTTATTATTATGTATGTACTTATTAGATCCACTAATAAGAAATCTTTAGCCTCGAAATATAGGAATTGGGTCGCATTTTTTTAATCCTTGAATAGTGAAAACGCGAATAGGGAGCTTTTACTGTAGGTATATATATATATATATATTTGCCTTTAGATTATATATATATCTAATAAATAATATTTAATTAATGGACATCTGTAATCTAACATTGGTCGGAATTTTTGATTTAATTCAAGTTTATTTTTGGAAGGCACTAAAAAGATTTTATTCTTAATAAATAATTAGCTATTTACAGATTATTAAAATACTTCGGTACATAAAATATTTGCTTAATGACAGACACATTATCTTCGTCTGTATCCTTCTTAACTTTATAACATAAAGAAGATGTACATGAGCTTTTTTCTTTTTATATAAATGAAGTTACATGATTCAAACCATCAAAAGATTGCATAACATTTCCCCATAATTTATAAGATACTATCAAAAATGAAATACAAAGTTAAACACCCAGTTTTAAATTTTTATAAATAAATCCAATTATATCAGTGAATATATGAATACAATATCTTACAATTTAGTGTTAAATGCAGGTTTTATGCACGAGTCTTCGTTGCAGTTATCATCACCAAACTCAAATTTAAATCATTAAACTATCGTCTATTTAGAAACGATAAAAAAATGTCATAGATGAGAAATAAAGATAATTTTAAGAAGCTAAAAATTCTTTCATTGAAAAAGAACGTAACAAGCAGAGATCTACAACATTTGGAAGAAAGTAAAAAATGAATTAGAGAGAAGAAAAAATATCAGTAGACCCTTGTGTTCTCGGATTCAGCATTTATAGCTATCAAGGGAAGTCAAGAAAGCCTCCTTCTTCAAGCTTATTTCTCTTATCGTAAATAACCACTGTAACTCCTGATTTTATTTCCAGGAATGAATATAGAAAGGGGATTGAGAGGGAAATTCCGGAGTATTCTTTAAATGAAACGAGGAGCTCCGTGACTGTAACAAGCTTTACTATTTTAAATTTCATATGGATAAAAAGGAATACATGTTGCAAACTATTCAGATTCTTTCAAAAGGTCGATGAATTTACAAGATTGAAGATAAAGAAGAGCAGAAATATTTTCCCTGAGATTGTTACATATTTAACAATCTTCATTTAATTACTTTGAATTTTCGGAGTGAGACAAAAAGTTTATTTAGGTAAGCTATTTTCTAAAATTTGAAAATTATCTTTCATACAAAACGTATAGATTATGACATTGTTGTTTTTTGTTATCGTAATTTTTTTGAATAGAGTAAGGATGTTAAATGCATACGTATAAGAATATAATCCTGGATGCACAAAATAATGTGTACTTCATTCTCTTCAATTTTAATCAAAGCTTTTAGAAAGCACAATAAATTAGACTGCACTGTTTCCAAATAAAGTTTAGTTCATATATATGTTTACTTCCTAGAAACTAATATGTTTTTTTAGCCCTTTCCTTTTGTTATCATCTTGAGTTATCTCCGGTACACGTATAACACATTTTATTATTACAGGGAGATATCTTAGTCATTGAAGAATTAGACAGTACATAGACGTACCGTATTTATACCATCAATACAATTAGTCAGTACATAGACGTATTTTAGAATTAGTCAGTACATAATTCTACAAAGACATGTAAATTGTCATATTCATGCATAAAGCTTAATCATGAGAACATTTTTCGATTTCAAGTCAGTAATGTGTTGGATTCTTTAAAAAAATTTTATTACAAGGCATTTATTATATCAGTGACTAATTGATTAGTAAAGGATAATGTTATAACTAAATGCTTTTACACCAGTAAAAGACTAAAAATTTCACTTAAAATTTGTATAATATGTTTTTGTTTCCGTTCCTTATATTTAATTATGTAATAATATTCTTTCTCAATAAATTTTAGAATAATAACATTTTTTTCAATAATATCAGTGAGGAGAAGAGGGGTTAAATACGATAAACTGAATAAAATCGATAATATTGATAAAATGAATAAATTTTCCAAAATAAAAAAAAGTTTTTTTAACCGGAAACTTTTATGTACAATTTAGTAGAACAAATATATGTGCTCACACATATACTTAATATGTATTACTGAGGAATTTTTAATATTTCATCTTTCTACATATATGTTTTGGCGCAGCTTGTCCTTTTTGGACCTTGCGCCATAAAACCCAACCAACTAACTAACTTCTACCTATATGTTAATGTATTTGATACATGATAATGAACAGAATTATTTAGTATGAAATTAATAATTACCGAGATTTTCGCAGTGCTTTCATGTGTGTGAAAACATAGTGTTTTGCTTCCGAGGGAATCTTTATCATAAGTATTTGCAGGGACATTTTAAATTTAACAGAAATAATGAGGACTTGCAGTTTTTAGTTTAAATATAGAATGACCTAAGAAATTAATAATTTTTTAAAGAGAATAAGACTTTAATTTAATACAAATTAAATGTTGGTTATCTTTAAATTTCTTAACTCTGTTTTAGCTGTAAGAAAAAAAAATTAATAAAGAAATATATTGTTTTTGGGAAAAAGAAATTCATTGTTTTTATGTGAACTTTATGTAACTTGTTTCGGATTCTCTTGGTAAATAGGTTTAAAACTGTTTTAAGATTACTTATTTAGATCCCAGGTGAAGTTACGACTGCTAACATGCTGTCAACTTCGATAATTTTTGATATATTGACATTTACCCACTATATCGCAGCCATGCGAGGTGAACCTTTAACATCAAAAATACCTGAACGGAATCGAAGAAACCAAAATGGCACTTAACTGGCTGTTGCAGAATTAGAACTATAAATACCTTTCACAATTTTAGCCTCCTGGCTTGTATTTTTGCCATTATAATAGGAAAGTTGTAAAATGGACTGAATTTTCAGTTGTTTAATTTCCATTAAAAAAAAAAATTAAGTGTCAAATGCCACCTTTCCAATGAGCATAAATCTGTTGTTGTTGTTAATCGACGCCAAGCCCGCCGTCACAGAGACTAGGCGAATGTGAAAGTCAGAGAGGGAGCGTCTTCCGTTTTAATAGAGCACCCTCATTCGAAGGTGGAAGTACGACTTTTGGCTCTTAGATGGCAGCACCACCTAAAACTTCCAATTTAGAGATTGAAACCAGTGAAGCTCCAAAGCCTGTCTCCAGCCACCCCCAGAGGTATTAATTTGTAATGGGAACATGGAGGACATTGCGACCCGACGGATTTAACGTGCTCCAGTCGCCATTAGTGAACACGAAGGATCTTCGGCTAAGCTGGGATTCGAACTCATCATCTCTTGGTAACGAGAACGTCGCCCTAACCAACCAGGCCACCACGGCCCCAGCATAAATCTGAAATTGCTTGATGAAAACTTAATAAGTAAATATAAAATATACGTTTTCACAAATGTTTACTTAAGGCTGAGAAAGTGTAATGGGAGTCCTTTAATTTTAATGAACATAAAAGTCTCAGTAGAATTATAAGTTCATTTGTCGTACCATGATCATTTATTGTACATGAGGAGTAGTTAAATCGGATCTGCAGTTTGAAATACATTTCGAATACCACAAATACAGGGGAAGATGATCGAGATGGAATGATAGATGGATGATGGGTATTAAGCAAAAGAATTTTTGAAACAAAGACTACCCATTCAATTGTCATTCATCTTATATATATATTTTATAAAATAGACATATGTTTTATAATGTATAAAATATAAAAATATATATACATTAAAAAATAGTTTCGTAAAAGTAGAGAAAGTTTTTGATAAAAGCTTTGGAAACCCGCTCAGTTTCTTCAGCCATCGGAGAAAGATTTGTTTAATTATTACAATCTTATTCTTTTATCCTCATAAACATCTGTTAAAAGCAAACACACACATAAACACTAACAATCACATTATGAAGTGCAGGGAAATAAATGGATGTGTTACCTGTAGTACAGCAGGCAGACAGTTACATGGAGCAGGATGTTTACGAGATGGTACCCGAAGGGATTCAGTCCGTGGATCCAGTAGTTGATGCGGAATGTGAGCACACATAAGGGACGATACGATTTGTGGCTGTCTTCCTGCAAGAAAAATGAATACAGCAGACAATCAGTAGTTAGAAACAATATGGATTTTAATTAATTATTCTTAGCCAAATTTTGTATAGGAGGAGGATTTATTTTCACACATTTATTCGGTGGAATGTAACGATTAATGAGTTTTATGTGCAAACCATCAAATGATTTCAATAATACAAATCTAAATGATTAAGAAAGATAAATAATTTGAATTTCTTTATAGTAAGAAATATTTATACACTGCTGCTTAAGGTATGGAAGC
>JAPDSC010134950.1:29611-40112 GCA_026290005.1 Latrodectus geometricus | reverse complement strand
TATATATATATATATATATATATATATATACGTAGATTTTTTTAAAAGTAAAATATTAAATAATTTTTAAATCTATTAAGAATAATTTTCAAGATAGTTGTGATCAAGAAGCAACAAAATCTTGCTGTTTCTTGTATAAATAAATGATATTATAAATGTTATTCTAAATCTGTGATTACTATTTATCTACGTAGATATGAATTTAACCTAATAGAGATTTCCCAACATTTATTATGCGAAACATTACATATCTAGTAACAGAAACGCATAAAGGGAAAAATTTCGATTTCAGCACTAAAGATATAGATTTTACTTTTAATGCAAACAAGGAAAAAAATTGTAATTATTAATGTTGTGAATATAAAGATTATTTTTATTTTTTCTTCTGAAATCAGCATTAAATTGTACTTCAGTGCTTTATACGAGTATGTACTCATTTATTAGGGAAATTAATTAGTTCAAAATATATTTATTTAGTTTTTTTATATCATATTTATGCTTTCTTTTTAGAAATCTTTTGAATATATTTAAATATTTTAAAACCTATCATTTCTCTTATAGCTAATTACGTTTTATTAACTTCTGAAATTTGATCTGACGTTTGAAAAAAATCTGACGTTTGAATTGTGCTTTCTGTTAGCTAAAGGTGAAATAAATCAATGAAATTAATCATACAATTATTTTAAATTTTATTTAAAACCAATAATTTTAAAATATTCTGTGTGATTAGTAAATATGCTATATCATGTTTTACTAAATAGACATTTGGTATTTGCCGGTGGTGGGGGCTAAAAGAAATCGTTTCTACTTGCGCCGTTTTTAGAACCAGTTTCTCGACTCAACGACACCGGAACTCTCGTTTTGTTATGCTTCAATGGTTTGCTTCTCAATGTTATCCTGCAGAATGGTTTCTCACTTAAAATTTATTCCCTGCTGAACTCTTTTTAAAATTAACACTAATAACTTTCTACGCCACATATTTTCATCATGTATAAATTCTTGAATAGAAAAACTACCATCACATTTTTTCCAGGATAATAAACTTCTATCTATCTGTATATATATATATATATATATATATACTTAATACTTATAATATGACATAATTTTCAAAATGAGCAGAAAATAAAAATCAAAGTGAATAATTTCAATGAAAACAACTTGTTTAGTCGAATTGCAATTTCTTTAAATGCTTTTTCGGAACTTAAGGTAAATAATTAGATACAACTTCAAGCTATTAACTGTGACAAGCATTTGGTAAGAGATTTCTTCAGGTGCTAGGCTGGTGCCATTTGCCTGATATAAACAACTTATGTATGATTTATAAGCTTTAATTAAATTTTTGGAAAACGAATACGTTTCATAATATTGAGGAAAAAATTCCTTTAAATTTTGATGATACATTTATTTTTGAAAAACTTGTTTCTAAAGCTAGTGAGAAGAAGATTGTATTAACATTTAGAATTAATATAACAATGAATAAGATAATAAAATTAAGTCTTATTTGTATCAAGATGTCAGTTCGAACTGTAGTTCAGCTTAAACTTTGCTCACATTTAGTTGAAATCTACATGAAAATAGTTGAATTGTTTTATTTACAAAGCTTGAATTATATTATTTATATTGTATGAAAAATTGGTATTTATTTTACTCAAGAACATTAATTTTTTCATTTTTTATCATTTTTTTAATAATTAAATATTTGATTTTATTTAGATTTATGTTTCATAAATAACTTTTGTATAAATTCTGTGTTTAATTAAAAAAAAAAGGCTGTAGTAAAGGCTAAAATTAATATTACAAATTTCGTTTACTTCTCAAAATTTATTTTTCATTTATATTTTTATTTTCCTACAACTTACTTTGTGATTGTAGGTCTGAGTTCCCCTAACTTTTTTGTGTCGTAGACCCCTTGCCATGTTTTTCCGTGTTGGGTAGACCCCCTACTTACCTGATATTGATTTACTGTAAATTTCTAACTGTAGTGAAGTTTAGTGTTATAGACTTAAAGTAAATAATTTATACATTTATTAATTGAATTTAAATTAAAACTACTTAAAATAAAATTTTGTATCTGTTATGTAAAATATACGTAACATTAAATAAACATAAAATAAACTATAAATAAAATAACATAAGCAATAAGTCAATATTTTTAGTGAGAAGGATGAACCTGATGCTTTAATAATAAATTATCAACATTTGGCGTCAATTTTGTAAGGGTTAATCTTAAATCTCCTCGGCTAATGATGTCCAGTCTGTTTCTTTTTTCGTTACGAGATTGGTAACAGCGCTATATTATAAATAATGTAAATGTTTTGATATTATAAGATAGTATGATGTAAGTAAATAGGTACTATCAGTGTATGTGTTGAGATCCACTATCGTGGACTCTCATTTTCATTTCATGGACCCCCAAATTTTTTTTCGCTGACGTAGACCCCTTGCAGGTTGTCATAGACCCCTAGGGGTCGATATAGACCACTTTGGGAATCACTGCTGTAGGTACACATTAAAAAATTAAAAACATTATTTCAAAGTGAATTAACAAATATTTTCTGTTCTCGTTAGAACCTTATAATGGAGAATAATTTATTATAATGAAATGTAATAATAATGTAATCTTGCGGATTTATGAATAAAATTTATTTAATGTTACAGATGTTATTTTATTACCCTTTCACTTTTAATTTTTTGTCTTTACTTTTCACATAATTTACTGTTTAAAAAATAGTAAAATAATTTTACAGTTTTTTTTTAAGTTTAAATAAATACATATTTATAACTTAAAATTCTATATTTCATTATATTTTCATTACTAAATAAAAGAACGTAAATTTAAATTAAAGAGAGAGAAAAAAATACTGAAAATAATATCATAACTTTTGATTTTGTGATTTGCTCTGAAAATTTCTAAGCATTTACATTTGAATATTTATTTAAATTTCCTTTCAAATATTTAATTCTAAATTTAAGCAAAATTCATTATTTTGAATCTGCTTAAAAACAAACCTCCTCCTAAAATTATACTTCTTACAAACTTTTCTATGTACCTAGTGGTTTTCAGAGGGTCTTTGAATTCCCAGGGCATTTTCTCAGTGATCTGTGATTAATCAATCATTTACAGGAAATGGTCAAGGCATATCGAATCTCCCCTTTGCAGTTGGAGAGATTTAAAATATACCTAAGTTGAGTATGTTATTGCGTTTAGAAATTTGAGGTTGGTGAAATAAAGAAATTTTTTATCGTATTTGTGAATAATAATTTTGTGTATTTGTGCCGAAAATTATCTTATATAGTAAAATAAGTACTCTCATATATATACCCCCTAAAATTTAAAAGCTTTATTATAATTGATGATTAGGATATAGAAATTATAAATTGGGGAAAGACGATTGGATTAATGAAAATTTGAGTAAGATGAACAAAATAATATAGCTAACAAAAATATATCGTTATTTAGAAGAATCAAAAGAGAACAATGGTTAGCCAAAAACTAGATTTAAAATATAGATATTGTCAAAAACAGAATCTAGAAAAGTGCTATTATAAAAAATGATCATACGAGTATTTATACTTATATATTCAAATTCAAATGAAATAATGATTTGTCAGTAAAATATTATTGATAAAACAGATTCATTAAGGAAATAGAAATAAAATTAAAATAAGCTGTACTGATATTTTCAAAAGGCATGCAATGTACGTCGGATGCATATCAAGCTTCTTCTTATTAAACATTTCTTCTTCGGAAATTTCAATATGAATCAATTTATTGTATTGACAGCATTTAAAAATAATCAAGTGAATATATGAGGTCTTCAATATAAATATTCAATTAATTGTTTATTCAATTAAATTAAATTGCTTGTTTAATTTTTCTATATCGGAATGAGGTCCTCGCTTGACAGTGTGTATACAAGGTCCTCGTTTGCCTGTATGTATATAATGTCCTTGTTTGCCGGTATGTATAGGAGGTCCTCGGTTGCCTGTGTGTATATAATGACCTCGTTTGCCGGTATATATGGGATGTCCTCGATTGCCGGTGTGTATATAATGTCCTCGATTACCTGTGTGTGTATGATGTCCTCGATTGCCTGTGTGTATATGATGTCCTCGATTGCAGGTATGTATATGATGTACTTTGAGATGAGAAATATTAATGTATTAAATAAAGTAAATTAAAATTATAATATTTATAATTCAATGGGCTGATAATTTTATAGTAAAATTCTCTTTTATAAGATTTTATATTAAGAGTTTAACGCATTGATATTATGTATTGAAAATTTCAATTTCTGAACAAGTATAATTAAAACCTTTTGCTAAATTTTTAATTAACATTAATTTTAATTTCTTAAATAATTTATTTATAAGTACTGAAATAAATATCAATGAAGCAACAGGAAAATATAAATATATTTACCTTTTATTTTTTAAAATGTTAATAAAACGAAGCTTAACATCGTGATTAAATTAGAATGCAAATTAAAAAAAATGTACAATTTGTGAAATTAAATTAAAATTACACTTCACATTATATCATTAATTTTTTTCTTCGAAGGAAGAAAATTTTTTAAATAAGAAAACTTTTCAATAAAAATATAAGTATTAAAATTTTTTTTATAACATATTATATAATAATTTTTATATTTAAAAAATGAAATTTGTATTAAATTAAAAAATACATTAAATTTCAGAATCTACTAAAGAAGCTTCTTTTATTCTCAAGAATTTGAAATTCTACAAAAAGTAAACTCAAATTTGATGTAATTAAGTTTACTTAAATTTTTAATTTACTTAATATTAATATAATTAATTATTTAGAAATATAAAGAAAAACAATTTTGCATATCTAATAATACACTAAAGAACTAAATATATGAGTCTTTATAAAGTTATCACAATAAACGATATTATTATAAATCTGTTTGATATACACAATGTGTATTTCATCGCTTAACTGAGGACATACACAAAGCAGGATTTTTCCGAACTACCGAGGACCTCATATTTTACAGGATACACACTTTTAACACAGTACACAAAAATCTAATATAAAAGGTGTAAACCGAGGACATCATTAAATTTCAATAAAAAATGACAATTAAAAACTAAAATGCATAATTTAAATGTAAAATAAGAAAAATCAAATCAAGAGCATCCTTAAATTTCAATGAAATTTAAAATTTAAGATTAAATTATGTAATTTCCGCACAAAAATAGCAAAATGGAACCGGGGACGTCCTCGGTTCCACTGAGGTCCTCGGTTAGAAGGTGTGTATACACTGTTTTGTCCTCGGTTTCCTCCTCTTGCCAACACACACACACACACACACACACACATATATATATATATATATATATATATATATATATAATACACGCATGCAATAAAGCAGAATAATTTTAGCTAAATATTTGAATAAATCTGATATTAAAAATTTAGTTATTATAATGCGTTTGTGTAATAATAGGAATGTCAATAAGATAAAAAAAAATTCTTATTTTTTAAACTGGAATATTTTCTTCATGCTAATGATTCATAAATCAACAAAAAGTTGCTTGAGAAATACCTTTTAATATTACAATTTAAAAAGCTAATGAATTAAAACTTTAATATTTTTTTATCAACTTGATAATTTTACAGTACTTCATTCAAAGTAAGATAATGATTTTGAAATATCATACAATTAAACTATCAAATGAAATTTTCCTATCGTTAAATCACATAATATTAACAAATTTTATTATTCATGTTTTGTATCAAAGTTAGTTGAATACGTATATTTAATTTATCAACTTTTAGAATGTTAAATTGAATAAAAGAAAACATTTCACTCAAAAATAATCTTTAAGAAATAAAGAAATTATTTTAAATTGGCACTTTTCTTTATATTTTTGATACTAATACAAATGTTTTCTCACCTTCAAAAAATTTAAGACATTACAAACGCAAGTAGTGTTAATGGTTTTTGAAGGTTTTTATATAAAGAATAAAATAGATAAATGATGTAATGGAAAGGTTTATTTAAAACAAAGAATAATTAGTTAAAATTAAACAGAAGAAAGAGTTTATTTGGAATTCTCGTCGACAGATGGCGCAAACACTTGTAAGCAAATTCTTAATATTTAAAGAAAAATGAAATGAAATGAAATGGGATAACATAAATGGGTATTTTTAAAGAGCATCAGAATACTGTGGGAAATGTATTTTTGTTTAAATTTATATCTGTTAAAATAAAAACAGTTTCAATGCGGGTTTTTTTTATACAGGTACCGTACTTACGTATTAACGCAACCAGGCCAAAATTCGCATAAATCGCCAAATAGGCGACGAAGTTAATGGCGAAGACGGTTTTCAATCAGTGCTAAAAGCAATAGCCAAACAATTTCCGGTGAAAAATTAATTCTGCAAATTATTCAAATTCGAAACCGAAAGGGTTTAGTTATTTTATATTTTAGGGAAAGGGTTTAGTTATTATTTATTTTATAAACGGTTATTTTATATTTTAAAACAAAATAATATAAAAAATAGTATTAAAAAGTATCTGTAATTAATAAATGTACATTTTCTTTCTATTCATACTTACTCAAACTTATAAATCGCGCCAACCTGGTTGCGATAATACGTAACTACGCAGGTGGCAAATTAAATAATTTGAAAACAAAAGTTTTATTTGAATACAAGGCTGGTTTTGCCTATAAAAGGATCTTTTATAATTAAAGTGAGACAATATCAGCAGTTCAAGATTTATCGATAGGTCAGACACCTGTCCCTTGGAGAGTTAATAATTAAAGTTAGATTTGTATTATAATGTCAAAAATATAACTTTTAAGTTTGTATATGATCCTAGAAATAAAATCAATACCATTTTTAATAGTATCAATAATCAGTATCATATTATTTATAATTGATATCAACAATCTTAGAAAAGAAAGACAAAAAAATAATTTATACCGTTATTGTGTTTATTTAATGGATTAATATAGCAAACTTTATATAGATCAAAGAATTGTAAGTATGATTTGAATATTGACGTATTTCTTGTGTTTTAAGGTATTTTTCCACACTATCTAACCATCTAGCGGGGGTCTTTCCTTTCAGTGTCTTCCCTCTATTCTTGAAAGAAAAAAATTTTTAAAATATTTTTTGTGGGGAAAGAATTATTATTTGTATTAATTTAGCTAGCCATCTAATAATATAAGAATCCTTTATTATTTTTACGATGTGGGGATGATTATGTTTTTTTATAGATTTCATGTTTGCACAAAGTTTTCCATATGCTATTTTCTTTAGTGGTACAAAAATTTCCTCAATATTTTTCTTTTAAAAATCAATAGTAGATTCTCTTCTGTCTTGTTAAATACCCAGCATTCAGATCCTTAAAGGGCCACAGGTCTTATATTTTTTTTATATTAATTAGTTTAAACTTAGTCCATAGAAACGTCTGTTGGCTATAGACAACCTGCTTATTATTTCAATTTTAGTATTACTGTTGTATTTTACATTTCTATGTATCATCCTTGTCAGATTTATCAACTTCATTAGGAGGTTAAATACAAACATAGCTTCAAGGAGTCTTTCCCTACTGATGTTGTCGTATGCAGATTCAAAATCAATTAACAGGTGGTAGGTGTTTATGTTAGATTCCTTTGTATGTTCCAAGATTGATCTGATAGTATGTAATTGATGAGTTGTTGTTCTTTACCCTTGGAAACTACACTGGTAATTTTCGATAGCATGAGAAGTGTATCCAAGAAGTCTTTTATATAAAATGGATGAGATCTTATATGTCGTTCTCAAAAGAATAATTCCTCTGTAGTTGCAACATTGTGGCTTATCTCCTTTTTTATAAATAGTACAGATGGAACCTTCTTCTTGCTCAGTAGGCTTTTGTCCCCCTATCCAAACATCACGAGTTATGTTACAGATTGCATTAATTTTTGTTTCCTTGATATTTCAAATTTCAGCTTTGATATTATCTGAGAGCTGATTTATTATGGTTTAGTGATTTAATTACTAGTTCAACATCTCTGAGACTTGGTTATGTTCAAATCTATCTGCTTACTGATAGTAGTAAGCAGGGTGTTGTATGTAGTTGTATCTTCTTTGTTATTCCAAAGTTGAAGCAGATTCTTGAAATGTCCATGCCCCATCTACATAAAACCTCTTCAATATCCCTGGTAATTTCTCTATTTTCTTTTCTGCAGGGTATAGTCCTTTAATTAAATTTAGCTCTGACATTATTTCTAGCCCTTTTTTGCATCTTCAGGTTTTCAATCTCGCTAAGTAGTTCATTAAGACATGATCGTTTCTTTCTCCTATGTATTGTATTTTCTTCTCTTCTTAGTTCCTTATATCTTTCCTCTGCATTTCTAGAGAAATGCTTCTGTATCATTAATTTATAAGCCCTGTTTTTCCTTTCTGCTTTCTGAGCGTTCCCCATCAAACCATTGTTTACTTTTCTAAGCAGTATTCACTAAAATAATTTTCTCAGCCAATTTGATTATAATTTGCCTAAGATTCATCCAAATAGTATTGGCTACCTTTAATAAAATACAAAGACAATATACTCATACAAAATCCTTTGTAAGATACAAACTTTTCATTTTCTTGTAACAGAGAAATAGTTTTACCTATAATGAAATACATATATAAAAATCATGTGGGAAGAGTAAGGTGAAATTCAATTAAAAGTTTATTTGCATAATATTTGAACCATTCTTAATTCTGTTTAGTATACCACGTACTTCCCCTAGAATAGCTAAGGCTACTATACTCTTGTTCGACTTGAAACTGATGATATTTCAGATATGACAGTAGATAGCATTGTTCAAGTTCTGAAATATTGTTATCACAATCCGCAGATAATGAAATAAACTCTTAATCTTCCAATAGCAAATCATCCGAATATGTATTAGATCTGGTCAGTAGGATTTAGATCAGGGAAACATGCTGGCCATCCACACGCAGCATTTTTTCTGCTTCAGGAATGCTCTCTAAAAAATGAGCGGTGACATTTATGACTTAGAAGAAAAGAATATCCATATTCTGGATACGGACGTCTAGCAAATATTAATATTTTTTTGTGAAAATTAATTGCTTTGTAAACTGTAGATAAGGAGGAAGAATTAAATTTTAATTAATGTCAGTTTAACTCATTTTTGAATAGGAATATAAAAACCTTTATCCAAACAACTTGTTCTCGTATTGATTTATCACATTTTAGGCAATAGCTTAATGAACCAAGGACTATGTCAGATATTTTAATATCCATCAAGAAATTGATTTCCGGGAGAATTTTTCATAGATAGTGAACAGTATTCACATGTCACAAGGGAGAAAACCAGGAAAACTTTCAAACATCTACCATGACGCATGTGCATAGAGAGATCAGAAGTGTAACATCGATGTGCCGTAGTTCAATAATGGCTGGGGTTGAATTTGGGACTCTTTATTTCCAAACTGCGATGTCCCACCACAAATCTAGGTAAATCTCTTACAGGAAAAATTATATCCTCTAAGACATAAAGATCGTTTTAGTGATAAATACAAACGTGTTACTATTTATATAAAGAATTTAATTGACTCTAAAAAAGCTATAAAATTTCTAATCAGGGAAAAAATGTAAAAATCTAAAGAAATATATTTTATCGAATTTTATTCACATAATTGTTCTTTGTTTTCAAAAAGAAAAAACTAATTAAAAATAGTATTTACATTAAATTAAGAAAAGACTGGAAAATGTTCATTTACTGTGTAGTTAGTATTCATTTAATTTTCACATCACACATGATATAGAACCCAAAATATTTCGATATCTTTTCACACTTCTCACCAACAAGAACACATAATCGAGCTATTAATTATTAGAAGAAATCCACTTATCTTGCTAGAATTTTGCCAAAGAGTAATTAATCTCAAACGAAGTTAACTTTTTTGTCGCAGAGGAAGCTCTGTTTCATTCACCGGGAAATGCTTGCAGAATGTCAGAAGTATTTACACTAATTGTAATTGGAAACGATTACTGCAGTTCCATTGGTCTTCAGAAAAGTTTTTGCTTCCTTTTTCAACTCCATTCTAATAATAATTTTCAGGCAAGTGTTATCTAACAGAGTTTAGTTTACTCCTTTAATTAATAGCAGTTCTCACCAAGTATTAATTATTATTGAGCAATCACCCAATGTTTTCGAAGAAAATGAAAAAAATGGAATGTATGAAATTAAATTTTGATGATGCAATTGTAACATTTTCTAAGGTGTCTCGTTCTTCAATATTGTAAAACTAATTATGTTAACAGAATGTCCTCGTTAAAGAAATTAAAATTTTTCATTATATGCATCTTTTTATTTTATAAAGAATTCTTTTATTGCTTTATACTGACTCAATTTTCTCGAATTTGAAAAAGACTACTTTGAAATTTTTATGGATTCTAATTAATAAATTGTGCAATATAAATATGTAATTTAATTTAAGTGATTGATTACGAATATTAAT
>JAPDSC010134950.1:0-21223 GCA_026290005.1 Latrodectus geometricus | reverse complement strand
TTGTATATATGCGTACCGTACAAGGAGTGTACCGTTCACTGGGAATTAACCCTGTTTGTACAAGATGCCTAAGCCAAGATTTATAACTTAAGATGTAGAAACAACTTTGATATACCCCCCCCCCCCAAAAAAAAAATTAAGCGCCAAATCTGGCATTCCCTACGGATTTTTTAGGGTTGCTGTTTCTTATTTTGGTGCTGCCAATTTAGGTCTTTTCAGCTTTTAGGTTTTTGCTGTTGTCAAATTTAGTATTTTCTTGTAATTTGTACCATTTTTTGAGTTCTTTTTTTAAAAGTTTTTTTTGTTATTAATTATTTGTAATTAGCAAGAATCTATCTTGGCGAGAAAAAAAGGCACCAAAAACAGGTATTTGCTTAGAGAGAAAAAAAGTCGCCAAATTTCCGATTTGGGGGGTATATCAAAGTAGTTCCAAGATGTATTTTAAACTACCATCAATATTTGCACTTTATGTAAATTTGGGAAGTACTATTGTTTGGATCCTTGACCATTTAACTATTTTCTTGGCTGAAATTAAAGATATCTTAAAGGTTTATTTTGTTAAATTCGTTTACTGATTGCCTATTTCTTCTGGCTAAATCTATGTCTAACATTAGCAACTAAATCTATGTAATTTGATTTACTGTTTAATGAAGAGATCATTCCTTCAGTTTACATCCTGTACTCCTAACTTCGAAGCTCTTTCATAGGATTGACATTAGAATTTAAGGATGTTTAAGTTCTGGAAAAAGTCATTCACATGGTGTCAGGCTTGGACCCGCATCCTTCCAGACATGATAATGACATCTGCTCCATGCACTTCCTAATCTACCATTCTGACGTCATAGCATTCATTGATTCACCTCAGTCAATCTTTGTGGGGAAGAGCATATCTAATCATTATTGATTGCATCTTTAATAATTAGAATTGTTCATGCCATTTAATAGTTGAGGATTGATCAACAACTATTGGATCATTAACTTTGCCATATACACTATTGGCCATTAAAATTGCTACACCAGGAAGAAATGCAGATAACAAAATGATATTTATTGGACAAATATATTATACTAGAAATAACAAGTGATTAAATTTTCAAAAAATTTGGCTGGATAGATCCTGAGAAATCAGTACCTAGAACAACCACCTCTGGCAGTAATAACAGCAGTTATACGCATGGGCAATGAGTCAAACAGAGATTGGATTGCATGTACAGGTACATATGTCCATGCAGCTTCAACACGATGCCACAGTTCATCAACCGCAGTGACTGGCGTTTGGTGTCGAGCCACTCGCTCGGTAACCATTGACCAGACGTTTTCTATTGGTGAAAGATCTGGAGAACGTGCCGGCCAAGGCAACAGCCGAACATGTTCCGTATCAAGGAAGGTCCGTACAATACCGGTGACATGCGTTTCAGCAGGGCATTACCCTGCTGAAACGTAGGGTTTCGCAGGGCTCGAATAAAGGGTAGAGCCACGGGTCGTAACGCACCAGAAATGTAACGTGCACTGTTCAAAGCACCGTCAATGCGAGCAAGAGGTGACCGAGCCGTGTATCCAATGGCACCCCATACCATCACGCCAGCTGATGGGCCAGTATGACGATGACGAATGCACACTGCCAGTGTGCGTTCACCATGATGCCGCCAAACACGGATGCGACCATCATGATGCTGTACACAGAACCTGGGTTCATCTGAAAAGATGACGTCTCGCCATTCGTACGCCCAGGTTCGTCGTTGACCACACCATTGAAGGCGCTCTTGTCTATGACGCAGCGTCAAGGGAAGTCGCAGCCATGGTCTCCAAGCTGAGAGTCCATGCTGCTGCAAACGTCGTCGAACTGTTCGTGCAGACACTTGTTGTCTTCCAAACAACCCCGTTTCTTGACTCACGGCTCGTGACGTGGTTGCACGATCCATTACGGCCATGCGGATAATATGGCTGTCTTCTCTGTGCTGATGCTAGAGGAGGTGATTGCGTGAAATACGTGGTATATTATAGAGGGTGCATTAATTTCATAAAATAGATGAATAATTTCCTCAACACTTACTTTTTATAGGATCAAACAGTTACTTTAGCGGAACAGATTCTGCTGTACTGAATAACATGTTCTTAAAAATATCATTTACCATCGGATCAAATACCTTTAAATCTGAATGAATTAGATCATTATTCATGATATCAAAATCTATTTTATTCATTTTGGAGACTCTTTAATAAGACACATTGCTTCAGTAACAGCATGCTACTAGTTCTGAATGGATTTTGATACCACTGATATCAATCTACATTGGTAATAACGTAACATGTCTACCCTTTTCTCACAAAAATTCATACCTACGTGTAAGTTTATCTTGAACCAATTATTTGATAATATTTATTGTTTGATGCCTATTAGCAGTGATGAAATAATTATAATTCTTTAACTACATAAAGCATACGTTATTCAATTTCATTAATTTGTGTTCCAACAATAAAAATTCAATATCAATAATAATTTTGAAAACGATTTCTTACAAGAATCAAAAGAATAAAAATTTTTTGTGTTCTTTAAATAAGATTAAAACTGTTTTTATTTAAAATTTATATTTAGGTGATAAATTAAATTAGTTCATTATGTTTCCGGTTAATTATTTTAAAATACATTTTATTTTTATGCACAAAGTTAGGGACGTAGTGAACACCTGAGTTAGTACTCGTCGGTCCATTCCACCCAAATGGAGAAACATTGGATCTTAAAGATCATAGGTCCATTTATCGCGATGATTTTAAGCTGGATCAAATATAAAATACACATTACCCGTTCCTAAAAAAAGTAACGCTTCTTGCTAAAGCCAACAATTTCAATTATAACGGGATAAATCTTTAAAAGTGATATAAATAACTCCCAACGACCCATGACCCTTTTAATTATAGGCTGAATTGTCTGGATTCATTGATGTTTTTATTTTAAATATGATAAATTGTTCTTGCATTTAGTTTATATTATTAATTTGAATAAAAATATTATTTCTGCAATCCGAATAAAAATGCTCTATTGAGAGAAATAAAGAATGAAAGTTTCTATAAAATTTTTGCATGCGAAACAAAAACTTAATTTGTTTTTACAAAAAAAAAAAGGATTTTTGTATAAGCTTGATCAAAATACCTAACCCTTAACTAATTCAAGTCAAATAATTTGATATTTGTATAATTTTTAGAAAGAATTATTATAATTACTTCAAAAATACAAACATGATCCCATATAAATAAATAAATTGTCTGTAAATTTATAGATATCTTTATCAACAGATTAGTATTTAATTTCTGTTATAAATATCTTACGAATCTTTATTGTTTACTATCTCTTTCATACTGTTTTTAAATGATACAAATAATTTAGTTTGTGATTTAAAAATGGATGGCGTTTGCGACATTACAATATTAGATATTCTATTTAAAGTAACATGTGAAGTAATATTGAAAGATTTTGCAGGTATTGGGTAATTATATTCCCCGTAAAGATTGGAACAGAAAATTATAAATATAAATGTTGTGTTTCATAACATTAAAGAATTCTATGAATAAAGGGGAGAAATTAAGTTTAAAAGTTTTTAAATTGGATGAACATCTTTTTTTTTTTTGAATATTACCATTTTGATTTTTTGCAATTTTGCACTTTTTTCACATTTTAACAGCACTTGCAAGTATTTTTGGTTTTTGACCGAATTCCATTTTCTTTCAAATTATAGATTCTAGTAAATCACATTTTGTTGTGACATTTTCAAATTATCTTTTCTCAAAACGGAAGCTGACAAGAGAAATTTCCCAGCTTAATTAATCCCAAATCAAAGTTCAGTAGCATTTCCATTTCTGTATTCACCTATTCTTTTGCTAGTTTATTTTTTACGAAGGTTAATTTAGATATAAATTTTATCTTCTAATATTTATAAGTATTCGCTTAATTTCATAAGGAATTGGGGATCTCAAATTATATTTTGAAAATTGTATTCAGAATGGCTGGCAGTTATAAAAATTTAACTTAACTTAGATATCTTTTTATTTTATTTTATTTTAAATAATTTATGATTTTTTATGAGGAATAATTGGTGAACAAGAATACAAATTTTCAAAGAAAATAGTTGTAATGTGTGCTGTAATTTTTTATATTATTTTTTTAAAGAGCAGCTGTATTCAAACATGTTTGGTTTGAGAAATTTAATTTAAGAGATACTTCGCCAAAGAAATCGAATGATTTTTTTTCATAAACCAAAATGTCTTCCGGGAGATTAAAAAGCTTCCCCCCTTTAAAAAAAGTCAGTAATGTTTTTTTAGTGATCAAAAAATGTTTGTTTATAAAAGATAGTAATAATATTTGCTAAAAAAAAGCCAAAAAGTTTTTCTAAAAGATTAAAATCTTTATAGAAAAGACAGAACACAAGAAATGTCTCTTTAACTATTAATTTCTTTTCCTACAATTATAGATGTGTATTTTCAGTTTTAAAATATTTCAAATTAAATAAATTTTCGTCTAAAATTATTTTATAAATATATTTTTTTCTGGAATATAAAATCCAATTTGTATACTGTCAGTAGATCATTTAAATGACATTTTGCTAAATTTTGGAATATAAACTTTCAACACTAAAATTAAAAATATTTTCGTGTTTATAAAATTTATAGAATTACCAGGCCTTAAATTGTGTTATAAGACACACATTTTTGTATCTCCTTTCTAAGCTATTAAAATCTTGTGCCATTCTTTAAGGGACCATATATTAAAATAATCAAGCTGTGTTCCATTTAATTTTTCTTACATTTCGTCTATTTATTTTATTTTACCATTCAATATTGTGCTATTTTTTCATGGCAGTTATTGGCTCCTGTATTAAGTGATTTGATAAGAAACACATATACAAACAAATGATTTTTCTATTGAATTTTCAGTCAGACATTATTAATTTTGTATTTAAATAATTTTAATTCAGCCTTCAATTTCAATAACGTTAAATAAGTGTTTTGATTGTCAGAGTTAAAATTTCATTCACATCATAATTTTGTATAACTTTAATCATATTTGATAATTTTAGTTTGAAATATTAAGAAAAGTAGATTTTGTATATTTTTTAGTATTATGTTGTGTATTTTTAAGATTGATTCTAAATATATTTAAATTATTATATATTTTATGAAAGTTATTCCTAAAATTCTATCAACACAAATATGATTACTTATGCTTAATTGTTAAGGATATTTAATAATAGATAATTTGTTATTAAACTTAAGCAATTTTCTTGCTTCATTTGTGTACAGTATTCATAAAGAATTTTCAAAGAAAATTAAATAATAAATGAATAAATTTTAACTTTACAAACGAAAGTATAAACGAAATATTTAAATGAAAATTTTTATGCGCACTAATATAATTATTAATAAATCAATACAATACAATACTGATAAATAAATATTTTAATTTTATTTTATTTGTCAATGTCAAATAAGTAATAATAATAATAATTTTGTTACCTAAAACAATTTTTGTATAAAATTTTCCAATTTGGAACAATTCTTTTTGGGAAAGTAATCATCTACGAGCAAAATGTTGAAAAAACACGTGATTTCCGCTTATATTTGTCATTTTCAAGTTTATAAAATGCATATATAAATAATATAATAAGGATAAGAGATTAAAACTTAAATAGCAAGTAATTTATTTTAATGTGATAATTAAGGATATAGATACAAAATAGATTCATTCTCATATTTTCGCAGCATTTGCTTAAATGTTTCACAGATTTTTGGAAAGTTTGAAAAGAATTACATATTTATTAATATATAAAAAATATATGAGCATATTAATTGCAGATAATTCATACTGCATCCAAAATATTACTTCGAATTCATAAAATATTGGTTTGAAATAGGTAAATATATTTTTATATAATAAAATATGAATCCTTAATACAAATTAATTTAATCGAGTTGTGAAAATTGTAATTCATTTATTTTAATAAGCTGCTTATAAAATTATTAAATGGTAGAATCTTATTTCTCTTGTTTCTATAATGATGTAAATAGGATTGTTTTGTGATAAAAATTTAAATTTTTAATTGCGTAAATTCACAGTTTATAATTCTTTAATGTTAAATTCTAATCGCCTTATAATTGTTATAAAGTTGAATGCATACATTTTAAGTTGCAACATGTATATTGGTTTGTCTAACTTTGTCATTTTAATGTGGAGAACAATTCACCGTTAATTAAGTATTAGTATTTTAGAATAAGGAGATTTTTTCTCCTTCTAATGGCGGGTCATTGGGGGACTGGACCCGTCGCCCGCAACAAGGCCAGAAACTGCTTCGCAATTTAGTTTTACTCGGTAGGCAGTTGTGAACCAAGTCAAGGAGATACGAGTAGCATTGTTCACGTCACACCATCACAAATCCGTTTATAGGGCGGGGCACATTCTTCCATCATCATCTTCTTCTTCTTCTTGAGCTTGTCAGATATGTGGCACCTCTGCATTTTGTACCATGCTCCAAGCCCAATTTTTTTTCCTAGTTCCATTGTCTTGGGTCACCTACTTTGTTTATAAAGTCTGATAGGCCCTCAATGGAGTTTAGGTGTAACTCTTTAGGATATGGATTACCTAGAGTAGTGAATCTTGTAAGGGCAAGAGCATCACACTCATATAGGATATAATGAGCTGATTCTACCCTTGCGTGGCATTTCCTACAAATTGGTTCCTGTTTAAAAAGCCCCATTGTATGAAGGTGTTTCCTGAAATGATAGTGCCCAGTAATGAAGCCTACAATTGCTTGAGTATCTATCATCTTAGAAGAAGAAAGGACAAAGATACACACACACAAACAGAGAGAGAGAGAGAGAGAGAGAGAGAGAGAAAGGAAACGTCCATGCCCCAATTCGGGATTCGAACCCGGGACAAACAGCCCAGAAGTCCGGAAAGCTAACCACAGAGCCATTGACCACCATAATGAGACGTTCAAAAGTTAATATTATCTTAAAATGTACACATGTTAGAAATACACTCCTATTCATGTATTAGTGATAATACCTATTTATGTGTATAAAATTTTAAATATAAAATAAACATAATGTGCACATAAAACAAAAACAAAAAAATTGTTTTGTCGTTTATGAAGTAAAAGAAATATAAATAAGGTGGTACATGTATAAAAATGTTCACAAAACTGCGGCGTATGTTCTCTGGAGCAATTAGAAAAGACATGCTCCAAAAGAACTAAACATTGTACTTGATTGTTAAAGTGATTCATAATGTATATATTTCCAATTCGTTGCCACGCTGCTGATATTTAGGCATGCTGAGTACCTTATTATCGAGCTTAACTTGCAAAAAATTATACCACTTTTATGATTGGGCCTAGTAGTGGGACCATGTTCTTCAGTGTGAAAAATAACAATCTTGAACCCAAGTACTAATGAGTAAAGATGGATGTTGTGATTCTGATTGCAAATTTATTGAAATGAGTGTGCTTGGACATTTTCCACATCTTTTTTTGCATGAATATTGTTCATTAGCTATAAAAATATCACTCGGAAAGCAGTCACATGGTGGAGTCAAATTATGATAAGATTCGAACTCAGACTAGCAGAATGTTAGAATAAAAGTATTGCCAGGATTGTATTTTAATGGTAGATTTAGGCAGTAAGATGTATCAGAGAACCAAAAGAATGTTTTTTTTAAAGCATATAAAACATTTAATTGAATATGTTATCATCACTTTTTAAAAATACTTACACCTTAAATTCGTTTTTACCTTTAATTTAATGTCCTGATCACATAAGCCTCATCACTATTCTTTCATACAATTCTGAGCATACACAGTTAAAACTAACAAATGCCTAGATAGAACAACCAATAATTATTATAAAAAATAATAGATAATTTTTGTATAAATATCGAACGAATCTATAATTCAACTTCATTCTTTATTTTTAATTCAATTTTTTTAAAATGATTTATGCCTAAATATAATATAAGTAATTGATACAACAGTATACTTAGTTCAATCATTTCGAATGTAATATTGAAAGAGTTATTTAGCACTTACTCCCTTTTTAAAAAAATCCCTTATTATTCTTTATTCTTCAACTAAGCGTCACAGTTTCTAATTCTAGATTCTTTTAGGAATGTTTGAAATACTAGATAAAAGTTGCAGAAATCTGACAAAGTGAAAAAGAAACTAATTACTCTCACAAAATTTAATTTCAGAATCGACACAGCCATTGCAAAATCTCGTTATATTTAAAGTGACACTAAATTCTTGAATAGACAAAACTTGTTAAAAGTAGCTGAAAGCTGCTTTCTGCCTTTCAAAAAGAAAGCGGAAAGCATACTTACAAGAATAGATCTTTACTAATAAAATACAATGATGTTGTATTTAAATTGGGTTAGTAATAACAATGTTAGTATTTAGATTTTGCTTGTTCAGAATGAAGCACTTAACATAAATTATAACTTGAGAAAGCTAAAAAGATTGTACTTTTTATATGATCTTTTTATATGTATATAAAAAATAATTCTTATGTTCCCAGGGTATTTCAACTTATTTAAAATTTATCTAAAATGTATTTAGTTAAATATAAACAAACTATTAAAGCATTTGAGAAAAGTCAATATAACATTGAAAGGGATTTATAAACTTTAGAAATGTTCAGATATTTATGAACTATTTTTTAATTTATTTTTTCTTGAACTCATTAAATTATAAAGAAATATCGTGATGTCCTTTAGACAAGAAATTCTTAAAATCAATAGAAATTATAAAAATATTTTTTGCAATAAATTGGGTCTTCAATGCATAGTTAACATTGCAAAGTTTCAAGAATGAACTGTTTCAATTATTGGAAAAATACTGAAATGAAAGCCAAAAATAAAAAATAGATTATTTTAAAGTAGTCAAAATAAATGAGTTATTTTAGTCTAGTCAAAACAAGTGAAGTACTTTAATGTGTTAGAAAATTAAATAGTATAATTTGATGAAGGACAAACAAATGAATTGTAAGAAATATATGCTAAATTAATATTTATTGATTTATTGAGATATTAATTGTGCAAGAATTTTAATTGGAAGGAATTAACTGTATTCAGAGTAATAAACTGAATTACACTGGAGGGAAAAAATTAAAACAGATGAGGAATTCTAAATTTAAAAGAGAATTTAATATTTTAGTTTTTTACTCAGCGATAACATCTTAAATATTGTGATTTGTACTTTTCATTGTGTTCATTGTGTTTCAAGAAAAACATGGGAAAATATTTATTTTTCACATGTTTTTCTAACAGTGACTATTTGTCATTCTTCGGAAACATTTTTATTAATAAAATTGTAATACTAATGAAGTGCATTTTAATGTGACTGCCACTTCTGCTGAAAATCTATTCGTCATTTAATTTGTTAAGACGTTTACCCAGGTAAAAAATTGCATTTTTTTAAAAAATTGTTACTATAATTATTATTATTTTTACTGAATTATATTTTTCAATAACGCGAAAAATTTGTTTTACATATTTTATATTCACCAGTTAGTTTATGAAAAGAATTCTTAAACACGGGGAAAAAAGTTCAACAGATTACTTAATTTTGCATCAATCCATTCATCTTTTGCAAGCTTTGGCTTATAGAAGCTAGATATACAATTTCTATAGGTTTTGGCCAATAGAAATTGTATATCTAGCTTACGAGAAAAAAAAATTATGATTTGGAAAAATAGTATTTAACTATTTACTTCCATTGATAGCGCGCCTCGTTATGATACGAAAAAGAGATTAAATCAAAAAGCTGTTTGGCACCACAAAATGAGATTTCATGCATAGTTCACTAAACTGAATTGAAGGAGATGTGGAATGATTAAAACTTTTAATAAGTTACCAAGTTATTAAATTTTAAAACCTGGTTCTTTTTATCTGTGATAGAAGGCACTTCTAATTTGTGACGTATTAGGAAAACCAAAAACACGTTCGCTACAGTAAGCAAAACAATACTTATCAAGAACCGAATAAGCATAGTAAATAGAATTATTTAAAAAAATACTATGGGTATGTAGAAAGAAAGAGTATCCGATGCCATAGATATTTTTTTCTCCTCCAATAGATTAATATCTTCAAAAAGAATAAAAGAAGGACACGACTTCAGTCTTGAACTGAGAATTGCTGAATGGTAGAATGATGTATATTATTGTTTATAAAACTTTACAGTGAGTAACCATAAGTTTTAATTATACAGTTTCAATTAGTTACAAACGCCAATACCAGTTTTATTCTACCCTTTAAAAACAGAAATTTAGAAATATACATTTTCATTAAACCATTTTTTTATTTTGTTCTATTAAAATGGTGAAAATATAATTATTTAATTATTCTTTTAATAGTTCTTCTTATTTTGAAAGTATTTGCATATTTGCATTTAAACCTTTCTTCAAAAATTATTGGAAAGTTGTTAATAAAATTACTTTTAAAGAATAAATACCAGTAATAAAATATTTCTGAAAAATAATAATACTTTAAAAATATTTTTAATTAATTTTTTTTAAAACTATATACTATATAATAATATGAAAATATCTATATTTTATATAAATAAGATAACTTAAATAAAAATTTATTTTGATTTTTACGAAAACAAAATAATTTTTTAAATAAAAATTGAAAAAAATAAAATGCATCTATATTAATATTATTTCCAATTTAGAAATTAGTAAGCTATAAACACAGAGCTCCTAATTAAATTAATGATGCCTGAGAAATATATGTGATATAATAATACATATTTACTTATACCAACTACGAATATTAAAAAAAGTAATGGGAAATAAGGAATTTTTTGTTCAACGTTTTATTTTCAGAATATGCCCATTAAATGATGCCACCGGAAGCATTATTTCGCGAGAAAGTCTTAATAAAAATCTCATCACATTATAGCATGAAAATCATTATTGATTCATACCCTCTGAAGGCAGAAAATCACTCAAGCAAAAGCGTTTAATTAATAGGATCTTAATTGCTCAGACTTTTGATATGCACGCAAGAACATCTGGAGAGAGGAGAAAGCAGTAGTGTTCAGGTAGCTCGCTAGATGGCGCTGAGACCATTTCTGCTGAAGCAAGCGCGGAAGACAGCTCGACCATTCGAGAGGCTCAAGCATGTGATAAGGGGGAAAACTGAGTGATTCCTTTCTCCCAACAGCAGACCGGCGAAGCTCTGTCGAGGTTGCTCGAGCGAAGTTCGGGGTTATTAGCAAGACTTTTTATTGAAGTTTAGAATGTAAATAAAGGTGGAAAGCCTGTTAAAAACGAAGAGCGACTGCTTTTTTCATCTCTCGGCGGAAGAATTTTGTTTCTTTTTTATTTCTTTTGAAAAAGCACTTATAAATAGAAGACTCTTTGGAGGATGTTTTGAAAGATTCCTCTCTTTCTGAAAAAAAAAAAAAAAAAGTTTAAAGAACCAGTGAATTAAATGAAACGAAAACATAGCTTGTTTGTGGAAAAAATGTGGATAAATTCATAACTGGGAATATATAAACCTCAATTCTTTCTTCTTTTGTGCTAGGATAAACTTCTGGAATATTATCTCGTTTATAAATGAATAATAAACGCACATGGCGATAAACGAATGAAATTCCATTCAAAAGTTCAAGAATTTGTTTTCTAGTCAAGTAATTTATAAAGTTAGCCAGTGAGATATAAACAGGCGAGAAACTACTGGCAAGCTCAATTTTTGATTCAATTTTACAGATTTTATCTCATTTGTTCAATCTAGTCTGATCGTTATATCAAAGCTTTTTGGCATCCTTACTAAATAATTTCTGAACAGAATTTAATCTGGATACAAACTCATCAAGGATCTTCATTGAAATTTCGGTAACGATTCTACTACCTTATCGGATCTCACGGCGCAATTTCGTCACTTCCAAGAATTTAAACCATCGCCAACTTATGTCAGATATCATGTGTTCTCTTTGGCTCTTGAAAGAAAGATTTTCTGACAGTTTGTCTTCTTGAAAACTGACATCTAAATTCATTTGTCTTTAAAGGAGTCGTTTGCAACTGGATTACTTATAATATTCATGCTCTAGTTGTACAGCCAAATAAGTGTTTTCACATCATTTTATTATTCGCGAAGTTCTATGATCGATTAATTTGACCACCGTAAGTTGTCATCCTCTTCTTTATACTTTTTGGTATAACTGTATTTCTGAACAATCTGTGTTTTCATAATCAAAAAAGAAGTTATTCAAAGAGATAATCTGAAGATTAAAGAGATAATACGAGGAGATGTCTTCATAATTTTCAGTGGTTGCTAAGTGTTCAAGTCATGGGTTGTACACCAAGTCTGCATGTGAATCAGAGTGGGGTGGTGCACTGCACCCAAGAGGGTGATGCAGACGGAAACAATCAACTGAGTGGGGTGCAGGGAAACTTTAGAGCCACCTGTGATGATGTGGAAGGCACCAGTGGGGATGTCCAGTTGGACGGTAACCCCTCCATCGGCTCCTCGCACGAGGAGGACGAAATCATCAAAAGCTCTGTCTTCTTCCTGAACAAAGAAAAAGAGGTAAGTACATTATTTTGCAAATCATTATTACTGGCAAAGATTTTTTTATTCCATTTTAATATCAGTGTCATTCTGATTTAAGAAATGATGAAACCAATACAAGAACAAAATTTCTTTAGATTAAATGCTTTGTATTTTAATGAATTTCTTGGATTTGAAATTTCAAAAGAGCGTTTAAAAACATTTAACTATCTTAACTAAAATTTTGATCATATTTTATGCAAAAGCAGAATTAAAAACATTTTTGTGTAAAATATAATTAGTTGCAATGATTTTTTTATTCAATTTAATTGTAATATAACTTTTTTTCATTTATAAAAGGTTAATGTAGAGTTTAAACAGAAAAAATCATGAAAAAATGCAAACGTTTACAATTTTCTAAATTTGAATTTTAAGAATCCAATGTAAGATTTTCTGACCTAAATGACTAATTGTTTCCAAAAATTCAAAAAAGAGTTTAAAAAATTGCATTCCTCTGAATTAAAAATTTTTAAGGTCCGATTAAAAAGTTTTTAAATATCTTAATGCGAAATTGTAGAATAATTTTAATTACCGAAATTGTTATTTGTAAAAGGAGGGAATAAATAATTATTTTCTACTTTTACAAATAACAAATACATATAAATTATAATAATGTTAAAATATGTATAAATTACAAATTATTTTTTTAATTTACTGTACAGTTTTTTAAATTTTGTTTTTTTTTATATTATGAGCAAATTGTTATTTTGATATACTCAACTATACTTATTATATATTAAATTATAATCTATAATTTAGAACAGCATGGACTCATTTTTAATGGCTAGAGCTATTATTCTTTCCTTTGTAAATTTTCTAAAATATGCTAATATAAAAATTTTATAATTTTTTTTTCTGAAAAAAAATAAAAGTGAATTCACATATCCTTTTAGATGCTTTGAAATTTATAAGTTTAAATATCTTTAAAAATATAAATATTTAAAATACATATTTTTATATATTTGTGTCATTAAAAATTTTCTTAAATATATATTTATATATGTTTAAGAATAATCTTCGTATATTTAGTACAAATCTTTTATTCAATTAAATGAATCATTTGCAATTCGGCTTGAAAAAAAATTATATATATCATTTACCCTGTCACATTCTCTTAATATTCAATTAAACATCCCTGAATTTTTTTTAACATTGTCTGCAATTTTATTATTTTTATTTTTCAAAAAATATTTTTGGTGTAATTGGTCCAAAATTTTTATTTAATGAAAATAATTACTTGTAGTTTATTTTGAAATGTCTTTTATATTATTTAAACCGATTTAATAATATTTTTAAGTTTCCTTTCCTCAATTTTTAAATTAAATTTCATTAAAAGTTTTTTTTAACATTTTCTTTATTATTTTTTTTGTATAGGAATATTTTTCACAAATTTGGTCTGAAATTTTTATTAAATAAAATGAATCCTTTCTAGTTTTATTAAATTTTTTTTTACATTCATCTAAATGTTATTATTTTAAGTTAAATTTTTTATTATTTTATTTCATTATTTGTAAATTTTGCTTTGTTTAATATTTTTGCATAAATAAAATAATTCAAAATTTGTTTGAAAAGCAGTAAAAAATCTTTCGTTTCACTATTTCCATTAGGGAACAAAAGTATAAAAATTTTATTGTTTATTTTTTTAGTTTAATTTAATATGTAGACTCCTTAGTAAATTGAAGTTAAGTACACAGTTAAGTAAAATTAATTTTCTTAATTTTAATTTCTGTTATTACCCCTTAATATAAATATGTCAAAAATATTTAAATATATTTGAAGAGCATTGTTAAATCTATCATTGAAAAGGATTAAGCTATACATTCCCAAATCATCAGAAATTTTATTTGGAGACATTTCATTTTAATCGCTTATAAAATGTATTATTATTCAAAATGTTAGTTAAAAATAAATATTAACGTTAAATATAAATTTGAATAAAAACAAAACAAATACATTTACTTCATTTTAAATTTGTTTTATATTTAATAGAATTTTTTATTTGAATATTTAAAGGGTAAGACAGTTAAACATTTTTTGGTTTGTTAAATTACATTTTAATATATTCTTTTATAAACATTGTTAATTATTCAGTAAAAGCTGAATGCTCACTATGTGACGTATGAGAAAATATTAATTTTATGTTCTTTGTAAAGTTAACTTGAATTGTATTAAAGGCAAAATTCTGATAATTCAAGGTGCTTTATTTGAATGCAAATGAATGATTGTTGAAATTATGCTTCTTTGTTTTTAAAAGCTATACTCAAAATCCTTACGGGCGAATCTTATGATACTGAAAATTTCCTTAGAAGCACAGAATTTGAGTTCTAATTAATGCCTACTTTACTTTGTTAACAAGAGTATTGAAAACAAGAAAACAAAAGTACTGATTTATTAAGAGTATTTGATTAAAATTAAATAGGAATAATGCAGACCAACAATTGAAAATACACCTTACAAAAGATTTGATTTGATTATCCGTAGAACAACAAATTATTACTTGTAAAGCTTTTATAACAAATCAAAGATGAAAACGATTTGTGAACTAAGAATTAAGCTCTCAGTTTACAAAGTTGCAAAGAAAGTTAGATTTTTAATAATGGATGATAGAATATTTGTGAAAACAAACAAACAAAAATATTTTCTGATCTGTTAAGAATTTTTTTTGACATTATTAAAAAGGAATTAAATGCAGACAAACAAAAGAAAATACTTTTTACAACTGATTTGATCGGATTATTGGTAGAATAGCAGATTATAATTTGTAAAGCACCTGTAACAAATCTAAGATTAAAATAATGAAGTTTAATTAAGAATGAAGCACTCATTTTACAAAGTTGCAAAGAAAGTTAGATTTTTGATAATGAATGTGAGTATTTTTGAAAACAAACAAGCAAAAAAAATTTTTTTTCTCTTAAGAATGTTTTATTGAGATTATTATAGGAAATAATACAGAAACACAAAAGAAAATACTCACAATAAATTTGATTGGATTAAAGCTGAAGATTTATGAACTTAAAGTTAACTAACACTGAAGCACTCACGTTTACAAATAAAGTTATAAATAAAGTTAGATCTTTAATAATTGATGAGCATTTTTGTAAACAAACAAACAAAATTATTTTTTGATCTCTTAAAAATGTTTGATTGACATTATTAAATAGAAAAAATGTGGACACACAAAGTAGAATACTTTTTACAATAGATTTAAATGGATTATCCGTAAACAGCAGATTATTTTTCTAAATGTTTTGTAACAGATCAAAAATGAAAATAATTTGTGAAGAGTTTAACTAAGAATGAAGCACTCACGTTTACAAAGTTAAATCTTTAATACGCATGTTGAGTATTTTTGAAAACAAATAAACAAAAATATTTTAAATAGGAATAATGCAGAAAATCAAATGAAAATACTCAGAAAAAATTTTATTTGATTATCTGTTGAACAATAGAATGTTATTATTTGTAAAAGTTTTGTAAGAGATCAAATTTGAGAAAGATTTGTGCAGTTTAACTGAGAATGAAATATTAACGTATCTATAAAAAGTAAAGTTAGATCTCTAATAATTAATTATTATTTAGAAGCTTTAGTGATCAATGTAGATTATTAGTTATGAATAAACAAATAATGAATACATTTTTGTAAATTTTTAGTAATGAAGTGATAAAATTATTTTTACATTTTTGAGTAAATAAGAATAATTGCATCAAAACAAGAATTTGCAAGCAAAAATGTGAAACATTTTCCGGCCATAAAATTTTAAATAATATAATAGAGAAAGTTTTAAAATTTAATATGAACAGCCAATGAAAATAAGCATAGGAAATAGTATTGGGAAAAATTCTCATGTGTGTTACGTAGTTTATTATTTAAATAGATGACATTATAAATAATGAAAACAAGTTAAATTATAAAAACTAGATTTCCCTAATCTTTGCAAATGAAACAATATTATGAAGCTTGGAAAACAAGATAAAAATTAATTTCTAAATAACGAAATAAATTTTAAGCTGTAAAAGAAAAAATTGAATTCAAATTAAATTATGAATATATGTATAAAATTAAATTAAGAACTTAAAAGAAAGTTTCTTGATTCTAGATAAAAATTCAAGTCCTGAAATCATAAAATTATGTATTATAGTATGTTAGAGTCTAAAAAGATTATTTAATAAGTAATAAAGGAAATCATTTTATTAATTTAAATAATTTATTGCAATTGATATTTCTTTTTCACAAACAAAAACAATAATACACATTTTTCCTCTATTGTTTTTGAAAAGCGTCGAAATTGTTTTTAATTTCAAATCGTTTGAAAATTAGAATTTTGTTTTTATTTTAAACTAAAATTGCTACAATATATTATATGTAAGTGAACTTTTTAAATTAATTACATACATGAACACAAGTTTATTATAATGCAATTATTATTAAAACAATCAAAATAATTTAAAACAGTGATATTTTTAATAATTAATATATTATTTTATTTTAAAAATAAAAAAATATTTGATAATAATCAATAAATAGCTAAACTCTTCCTTTTCATTATTTTAAATTAAATAAAAGTTAAAACAAAATGACAAATATACCCATAAAAATAAAATGTATAAATTATTAAAAGAAATTGCTTTGAGAAATCATTTTCGAATCTTTCGTGATTGACTAGAATTTTATTTCATAGTAAGGTCCTGACAACTCTTTCATATTCAGTCATTGATTTAACTTTTCCTATTTGTTTTCTGATAAGCAAGTTGTGTCTGGAGAGCTTTATTTACAAAGATTCAGATAAAAATGATTGTGAGGCAGAGATAATGAAGAAGTATACGATATAAAAATATCAATTTTTTATTGTATTTTCTTCACACAGGGGGCGGGTGCTATAACTACTGGCAGCTCTTATATAAGATGATTGATTGTTGTGATTCAAAAACTCATTTAGCTTTAATAACATATTTATTTATGTATTTACTTAAAATAGACTTAACAGTGCTTAAACATTTCAAGTTCTTAATGCATAAAAGTATCTAATTTTTAAAGAACTTCTGAATTGATAATCTCTAATGGTTTTTGTTTATCTCAATCTATTGGCAATTATTACCACCTTTGGTTAGTTGAATTTGGGTTTTTTTCAGTTTAAAGTGGATTCCAAATCACTACAATCGTTCGCGATGAGAATCGAACCTATGCACTTTTAAACTAAAACTAGTGTATTAGCCTCTTTACTAGCACTACTTATCTTTAATTTGAAACGTTATTAAAATATTAACTGGAATTAAATTTTTTTTCTTGTATGATTCCTTGTTTGATAATTTTTTGGTAGATCTTTTTTTTGTATAATACTACGAAGATTTTAAATAATATTTCATTTTTGCATGTATTTTTATTGTATATTGGTACCTAGAGTTTTATAACTTAGAACATGTGAATATAATGGGGAAAAATTCATGTAAGATAATAAGAATTGAATGTTCTATTGCCATACATTACATAGAAAATTTGATGTTTTAAACAAGCATAAATGCTATTATTATGGATGCAGTATGAATATAGCCACCATTACAGTTTGAATATAGCCACCATTACTATTTGAATATAGTCAATAGAAGTTGAACCTATCCACAATTTCTTTCAAGTTTTTATATTTTCTTTCAAGTACTTAGTAAAAAACAATAAACTAAATTTTAAAATATAATTTTATCACAATAAAAATTAACTAAATCTTTCATAATAATTAAAATAAATAATAAATCTCAATTAAATAAGCATTATTTATGTAATTAAATAAATGTTATTAAAATCAATTTATCATAAAATGTGAAAACGATAAGTTGAAATAAATTTCTAAATTTGATTATTTATTTTTTCTTACATAATTTAAATGGGATTAAATAAATAAATTTGGTGATAATACATATTCTATTCTTCTTTAAAATTGAATACTTCAATAAAATTATTCTTGACAAAAGTATTAGAGTATAATTTAATTAAAAGGCTAGATCTAAGTAAATTTATAATTTTGTATATTTTCATTGTTGAATAAATTAAAATGTATTTAGATAGTCATAGAAGATAGAATGGTAACTCCACACGCTATTTTCCTTCATAATGAAATATTTCAATACCTACAATTAAGTAAAAGAAATATTTATTGCTTTATACAAATTTTTTTTAAAAAAAATACTATATTAAGTAAATATCTCATTTTTGACTTTATTCAATGCCAAATTAATTAAAATTTATTAAGATGAAAATATTCAATAGTGCATTCATGATAATTTGCTTATTTCATTATTCTAAAATATATCAACGGTGAATATCATTAGAGAATTACATTGTATATTCCTCTTAAAATAAAAATAAATAGGAAATTTTTTGATTATTTCCATTGTTTATATAGTATAACAAATATTATAAAAATGTTCTAGATCTATCTATCCATATATATGACGAAATTTATTTATACACTATCATATAAGGTAAAATCTATAATACACTTCCTTACAATATAAATAAATATTTGAATAGTTTGCTTCGAAATTAAAAAAAAAATTTTTTTTGATAGAAGAAATTCAAATATTTTCAAAATTTGATTCATTTCAAATTTTGATGGAACACTTTTGCTTCAACTCATTCAAAAATCAGAATATAAATTGAATATTTACTTCTTTTTCTGATGAACAGCAATATTTTATCAACGTTTTTTACTGTGTTTATCGGTTGAATTGCTTACGTTTTTTTTAAGGAGTGGTGAAATTCATTCATGTTGTTGTTGTTGTCTTGTGCTAGATGGGCTGGCAATATGGGGTGAACTGCTTCACTTTTTTAATTGAACTGTAGTTTGGTGTGAAGTCAGAATTCCTCAGTGCACATATGTCATAAGTACCCGTTTATAGGGTAGGAAACCCTTCACAACACATTTATACAAGGAAAGGACAAATACAGGAGAAAGCAAATACACCCATGCCAGGATTCGAACCTATGACCTCGCCATCCACAAGTTGGCACACTGACCACTAGATAGGGTGGATGCACTGATGTTGTTATATTGTATTATTAATTATTTTTATTCTTGTTGAAATTTCCGCTTAAAAATTTTCAACATAAAATAGAGCTAATTGCATTAATAACTTAAAAAAATTGTTTAAAATTACTCATAAACAAGCATAGGTGTATGATGTCATCTTTTATTTTTCACAGAAAATATTTTTCAGAAGTATGGATGTCCTTTGAAGTTTTAGTTTTTTGTATTTGAATAAAATCATAAAAGCTATTAATTTTATTTTAGTTCATTATTACATTTTGTGTTAAACGGTTAGGAATTGTCCCAAAATTTTAGAAAGCTTATACAAGAAGATATTAAAAAATAATGTTATTTTGAATTGTCTCTACCTCATAATATACGTGTTATTTAATTTATGTAAAATAGTCCATTCAAAGTTGTTTAAAAATTGAAATAAATACTTTCATTTTAATCTGTATTACGAATATAAAAATTTAATTAATAATAGAATGTACTTAATAAGTATAACTACAATGACAATTTCAAATATTTATTATTAAAAATAAAGAACTTTATTTTTTTATCTGTAAATGATTATATTTTAACATTTAACATTTAAAAGCCATAATTTGTACAGATGTATATTACTTTGATGCTACACAGTACATACATAACGATGTTTTGTACTCTGTCTATATAATAGAATAATCGAGAAGGTATTCAAATAAATTTAATAAACACTGCTAAAAGTAATACAAACATAAAAACAATTGATTAACGAAATTACAATTTGTAGCATATATACATATACGAAAATTTGCAAAATAGCAAAAAATTTTATTATTTTTAAATAAGGAGATGAGCTTTATTTGTGAAATTATAAATTTTTTGAAATGTAACTTTTATTGTACAAAATATTCAGACCTACATATATATTCATTTTTAATTATTTACTTTTAATTATTTTCTTTTTTAAAAATTTCTTCTGACGAATATTAATTTTTTAAAAGCGAACCATAGGAATATATTTTGGTAAATTTATTTCCTTTTTTATAATCCATGTAACAGAAAAAAATCTAATAATTAATAATTTTTATGGAAACCTTTTAAAAAATTTTTACAGTAACATTTTCAAAAGTAAAATGAAATTTACTATTACAATAAAAACTTAAGAAGTATTATAAAAGTAAATAAATTTGTATATTATTTTTGATAAAATTAATTCTAAAGCGAAATAAATGATATTGCGTATTAAAAACAATGCTATCAATTATTGAGTTTTGAAACATGAAAGGTTCATTTAAATTTATTTACATTATTATTTCTCAATATATATTCAGCTTTTTTTCATAAATTATATTTAAAGTGAATTTGAATTTCTTATGTTTTTTTTAATAGTACATCCAGTAATTTACAGAGACATTTAAAATTATAATATAAATTATATGAAAATTAAACTATTTAAATTAAATTAAAATTTTATTGCATTAATAAATTATTGAATGAAGGCAATATTTCAGTTATTCCAAATTAAAATTCAGTATTAAAAAGTACATAAAAATTCATGGGATATTCCAAATTTAAATAAATGATTATATTTATAATCATTTATTTAAATTTGGTATAT
>JAPDSC010134944.1:0-36832 GCA_026290005.1 Latrodectus geometricus | reverse complement strand
GTTTCTAATGGCGGGCACCCTTGAGCAAGTACGTATACATTAGCCCAATATTGCAAAGATATTACCCTCAATATAAGAAATTATAAACTAATCCTGATTCTTTCATTGTATGCTACGTTTTCTATGGAATATACATTTTAAGTAAAAATGTTTATAACTGTATGTGCATATTCAATTAAATTACTTTACTAAAGGAATATTGAACGCAAGAGTTACTGTCTTAATACTTATCTACACTTATCGAAATGTTACAGGAAGCTAAAAGCAACTGACTTTAACACAGTTCTCGAACTTCAGACTCAATATTCTCCCCTCACCCCCTGCAGCGCAATACTCCAGTTCCCCAAACAGCCAAGACTGGGGGAGGATAGAACTCCTGGTCTATTGCAGACCGCAGCGAAGCCCCGGCGATTGCTTTGTCCCCCCGGGATCCATCCGAGAGAGATATTCTGATGTCTGCCAGGGCACTTGTCATTATTCAAATACGTCGAACAGGGAGCTGCTGCTTTCCGACATTTCCGAATGGGGAACTTAGTTCCGACAAATAGAGGGGAAAAGCCTCTCAATAACTCATTTTTCACGAGTTCCCATTTAAAAAAACGATGCAGTATAGGGAAAAACAGATTCGTTCAAACTTTCAAGGGAATATTAAAAAGCAAGATGCTGATATATGAAGTGATATTTTTTATGCAATACACGCGAAGCGTTTATTTGCTCCTATGGTATGTCGAAGTGAAATCAGGAAAGTTCCAACTCGAATGTTGACCTCGTTAAATGACCATGGATGAAAATTTTCAGTGATTACATATTGGTGAACTCAACTCATCAATCAATTTTGAATTGCTCAGGATACTCAAATTCCAAAATATGAATGCATTTGAAGAATATGTTTATTGATGGCTGATTTTTCACCAGTTGAAAATATCTCATTCTTCACCAAAATTATAGAACACTTGAAGAAAAATACTTGAAACATGAAATAGTTGTGGTAAAAAATAATCAATTTTGTTAAGATAGCTCATTGGATTATTTCGTTAAAATGTTTCAATAAAATTCTTACTAGCACTCATAAAAATACGTGCTTATCCTTTTAAGCAATGGCTGCAACCTGGTGAGAAAGATTTCTGTTTATTTTAACCTGGAGAGAAAAAACAAACAGAGAAACAGCTGATCTACAACTGATCCAGCAGAGGACCTTTATACTGAGAGGGATTATACGCTACTAATTTTTGTCATTCAGCTAGAGAGGCGTGGCGTAGAAGGGGAAATGTTTCAGGTGCAGAGCTATTCTTTTGATAGCGGTTAAAAATTACGAGATAGTTAGTTGTATTTAAAGCGGCTTCTATCCGCAGAAATATGTAGTCAAAAACGCATACTAATATCAAAACTTAATCTTTTTGGGGAAATAGGCCAATTATATTTTTTCCGACAAATTATTTAAATTCTACTTTTTTTTCTTGAAATGAATATAATACTCATAAAATAAAAAAAATACATCATTTATGATTGTCCTTTATAAGAATTCCAAAGTGTGTAATGTTACATATAAATGAACAATAATGTTCATTTGTATGTGAAATGAGTTCATCTGACTGAGTTTTTTAAGCTGTTATATGATCGATAAATGATATGAACGCTTTCTATTTTTAAACAGACGTGCTTGGGGAAATTATTCCTTAATTTTCTCAGTATTTTCAAATGATAACTTTGTTTTATTCCTTCATATGCATTATAAAATTATTCAATGAATACCTTTTATTTTCTTGATATTTTTAAGTGCTATTATACATTTTTACATATTTTGTACTACTCCTGCAAAAGAAAGATTTATAAAAAGCCAAATTTGCACATCAAAGAAGTTATTGAAATTTTAAGAGAAAATTTCATTGTCTGATAATTATTATCCATAAAATTGATTTAACTCGACGGAGATTATTAACATATGGCATACATTAACACTACTACAGGGGCTTGTACAGCTCTAGCTTATATTATAATAATTTTTTTATTTTTTTTTACTTTTTTACATAAATACTCTTTAAGAAATAGATTCATATAAACAAAACAATACTAATATATTCATTATTAGTGGTCTATTGATCATTCATATTAGTATATTCATTATTAAAGTGCTACTAGTGATGGTATTAAGTACATCCAAAAGGTATATATATACTTGAGATAGTATTTCATAATTATGAATTACTTCTGATTTCTAAGCAGAAATTCTTCTGGCCAAACTTCAACATCCTATAAACGGAGGAAGCAAAGACCATGACTAAATAAAGTGCACAAGCTATAAAAGCGTGACAATCTTGGTGGACGACATCGAACCAACCTTTATAAGCTTTTAACATCCGGTTACAACATCCCTAGCTATAATGCATATCTCAATTACAGTTTGCCTATATGTTTGTTTTTGCCAAAAAAAGAAGAGTTTTTTTTCAATTTTAGTTCTTTTCCTTCTTTTTCTAGGATTTTTTAAGGATTTTTCCCAAGATTAAAGAAAAAAATTAGTTCGTAATCGGCAGTTCATACGAAAAAAGCATGAAACTGTTTGTACTCGCTTATGTCCTGGATACGAAGCAGCTTTAAAATGTGAAGGGTAGTAAGGAAAAGCTCCCATGTGGACGCAGCGGTTGGTGCGTCAAGTACGGACCATCTGCCACTGCATCAGGGAAGGGCAACTGGCAATTCATCCGCTCCCACCCACTCCACAAGGAAGCGCATACAAAAGCAGATTGGAGGGTACTTTACACTGGCCTATTCCACATGTAATCGAACAGGCTGACGCGGTTGATGAAGTTTATGAGGGGGAAAATCTGTACGGAACAGTTGTAGGGATTCAGATATATCCAGTCTCATCAAATTCTAATTTATGAAATTCTGTTAATGGTCTGAATATTTCATTCCCAGATTTGCACCATACTTCCTCTATTCAGTTTCTATTTTACACATTCTGTGGTCATGGTTACATAATGTTTTGAAGCCTATAATGTATTCATATACCTTAAAATAATGTAGAAGATAATATCTAGCAATTTTTTAATCATTGTCAATTAAAAAAGTCGAGAGAGTAAGAATAATTAATCTGTTCTTACTCAAACAGAATATAAATAAGATTAAGTTCCATGAATTATCAATAAACATGGCCTCTTTCAGCTCGATTATCTTACTTAAACTACTTAACCCCTTCCGGAATTATTAATTAATGAAAAATTACGCATGAAATAACCATTTAATTTTTATTTAGAATAACTTGTTTCATTATATGATTTTTATGCTTTGCTTAATTAAAGTTGTATTATAAATTTGAATAAAATTTTATTTTTCAAAAAAAAAATTTTTTTTATTTCCAATGGCCAAGGTTACAAAAGACCATTCACCACAAAAGAAGTACAGAACAAGAATTAAATAAACATGACAAGAAAAGTCTATGAACCTAATAAATCTTTCACACGCCAGTATCGATCACACAAAGAGATGTGCTTAAGCACCGGGCAAGAAAGAAGGTGGTCCATATCCATCTCCACTTGGAGGTCACAGAGCAGAGATTGGGCAATATTAATTCGATGCAGATGTTTAAGGAGGCAGTCATGGCCAGTAGTCAGCCGAAACTCTGTAACTGCTCTAAGTCTTGGCCACATCGGAAGATTTTTAAGTTTGTTCCACCAGATCTTATTGGAACTTCTCTCTGCGTATTGATTTAAAATAATGTCGTTCATCTTTTTCTTTATTAAGCGCTTGGTAGTGGTGAACGGGACAGCTTTCCTCGATATCTGCAATATAGAAGCTCCTTGCTTAGCAAGATGGTCTGCCAGCTCATTGCCAGCTATACCGCAGTGTCCTGGAATCCACTGCAAAATAATTTCTTTAGAATACTCAGGCAGACCTTGTAGGAGCTCTTTGCACTCAAGGATGTTGGAGGAGGCAGGAGTGGTGTCCGAGTAAATAGCAAAAATTGCCCCCTTTTCAGTCACAGAAAATAACAGCTATTTTTCTAAAAAAATAATAACAATATTATCAAAGAATCCAAGCTAACTTTTAATAAGGTATTTAGCAAATGTTTCAAAATATTCTGTTATAGACCAAGTAATCTGGAATTCTTTAGACTTTCAAGTTTGTTAACATAATGCGAAGAAATAAATGAAAGGTACCAAATATTTGGATAATTATTTGTGATGTCTACTTAAATAATAATAATAGTGTTACCGTTCTCAGTATACAAAAAATGCTAATCTAAATTAATCATGATCATATTCAACCTTAATTATAGTTAATGGTAATTTAAATCAATAGAGCAAGCTAAATTCACCATTTTACCATTTTATAAAAAGACATTTATTACTTAATATAAAGTAATAAATGTCTTCTGGTAAAAAGAACCATTATTAAAGGTAGAATAATGTATGAAATTAAATGTATTTTTTACAATAATTTGTTTAATATAGTTGATATTTCATAAATCTATCAGCTTTAATGCAATATAATTTGCAATAAGTGCAAACTTTTAGATTATTCTTGATTTATTTTAATATTTCTGTTGTATTTGTTTGCCAAAATGTTAGAATATATTGCAACCTGAAAACTCACCAAATTCAAACATTTTGGAAGTAAATGAATGATTAATTACCTTTTATTAAAGAATTACATGAAAAACATCATTAGTTTTGGCATTAATTATCGAATTATTATCAGATACATCTAAATTAAAATTGGTTCTCTGAGAAGAACAATTTAACTGTTTTTTCTCGGCGACGAAGTGAAAGAGCAACAAGAAATGTTACATTAACATTTAAATAAAAAGATATCCTTAGAAGAAGTGGGTGAAAAAAGTGCCACACGAAGACTGCTGAACAAGCAGAAAATCCCCTTCTAATTAAAACCTTTCTTCATTAAAGTTTCCTAATGAAGAAAGTGTGTTAATTAGGCGATAATGAGACACTCCTTGAATGATGATTCGAGCTGCTAATTCCTTCTAATCTGGGGTCGTCATTAGTTGTACTCATTAGCGGGTTTCTTCTCCCAGCACAAGAGAAGCGACAAAGGCAAGCTATCTAAGACTGAAGAAAGACATCGCCAAATAAGCTTAATAATCGCCAATAAAAGCCATTATTAAAGACAAAATCTGAGTAAAAAATTATTTATCTAAACGCTTATCTCTAGATAAATTTGAATCAATCCTTGAATGAAATATATAGTTAAATCTCATTTATGTTTCTTATATGTATTTTTTCATTCCAGTTTGTCATAGTATTAATTAATTTATCATTACATTTAGTTTTTAAAATTTTTAATTATGTATGATAAAATAGTTCTTTCAATTCTTATTAAATCTTTTTCTATAAATTTCTGTCTTACTTCCTTACTGGGTAAAGCAGAGTTCTTTTTTACTAATAAAATATTTTATCCTCCAAATAAAATAATTTTTCAGAGACAATTTTATCATCTCTATCTTCTAACACAAAGTCATTATTTGTTTTGCATTACAAAAATTTTCCAATTCAAAATCGTTTAATCTAGCAAAATAGTGTAATAAATTTTAAGTAAATTTTGAGTAAAATTTTGTTACAGTACATCTAAATGAAATTGGGCTTTCTAGCATCAAATTTATAGAAGTCTTTTACTATAACACATAATTAATATATGAAAAGACCATTGATTTCCTAAATTTTAAGTTTCCAAGTTCGATCCTATCTTTGAAATCATCGATCATCTTTGAAAGAATGAAAGATGGATGCATGTGATCTTTTTACACATTTTCCTTTTGGGGTCAATGTTTTCTGGATATTTTTTCGTGAAACACAGGACTCATTTCTGTATGAAAGACTCCTAAAAAACAGTGCTTAAAGTTTTTATTGTATTTTTAGATCTGTAATGATCCAGTATGCATTATCAAAACAATCCAAATAAATTAAGGTATCCATAATGGAAGTGTGATTCTAAATTCTCCTGAATTTTACTTATTAATGCACTCTCTTTTTGGTGGACTATGAGTATATGAGCATTTTAAAGAAAAAAATTTTATCAGTGTTTAGGATGGTGAAAATATAATTTCTATCAAAACATGTAAAAGAAAGATTTTTCTGCTATTTATTGTAATTTTAATTTATTATGCAACCTTAATCCGCAATTCAATTTAAATTCTCTAAAGAATATTTTAAGAGGATATTTTTATGTATTTTTCTCAAAATTTAAAAAAAAAATTGAATTGAAGAAAGCTTTTTAATTTTATTCAGTATGTGGACATAAAAATACACCTCGAAGAAAATTTTAGGCATCTAGTAAAAAAAAAAAAAAATTTAGACCATTAAATGTTCATAAAAATGAAACTTATACAAAGTCATTATTCCAAAAGGTTTTAAAAAAGTTATTTCAATAAATAACAAATAAAAAGAAATAATAATAATAATTAAATGTTTTTATTATTAAATAAATTTTATTCGTATGAAAAATTAGAAAGCATCCATACGCTTCTCCTTTAAAAAAATAGTTTAAAATTCTCATTTTGAGAATGGCAACACTTTCAGAGCAGACGATACATCGCTTATGTTTCTGGCTACAAAAAATGTCCTGAGTTAATTAGCAATATGCTGCGGGTATAATTTTAGTAACTGCATTTTTATTAAATGAAAATTGGAATAAAAAAAATGTTTAGCTTGAATGGAAATAAAAATCACGTCGGTTTTTCCCTTCGGAAAGAGTTCTGGTACTAAAACGAAGTTAATTGAATCATCGAACAAATTTTAAAACTCTCTGTTAAACTTCAACAGATACACAGAAGGAATGGGCCTAAAGCAGTATTTTCGTGGAAATTTTATACCCTCGAATTAACTCAATGTTGCCGAAGGTGATTTTTGGATGAGGGTTCCCACAGCACACGTTTGGAAGAGGAACTTGCTTATAAAGTTTTCCCTCATGAGGAATATAATGACTAATTACCGGGGCCTCCCTTAATTATAACCAAAACTTTTCAAAAGAGTGCGAAGAATTAGAAGCAAGCATTCCGAAGGAAAATGGTACAATGACATAGGAATGAATGTTCCCCGTTTTAGATTGGGATTAACATCATCTGAAAAATTGAGAATATTTATAAAACACTCTGTCACCTGTGAGAGGAGATGATGTGAACTGTATTAATCTGCACATTTTGCAGTATGATTGAAATATATTTTAAAATTGAATCTTTAAATTCCCAATAAAAAGGAATGATTCTCTTATATCTTGTTATTTTAGGTATATACACTGTAAAATATCTCACAGATCCAGGTATATTGATTCAAAATATCTGGAAGAAATTGTGGCTTAGCTTTCAAATTATATCAAATATATGTCAAACCTGTTGCATGTAAGGCCATGAAATGTGTGGTGTTTTCCCTTAGAATCTTTCATTTAAAACTAATTCTCTTAAAAAATTTAAATATGATGCATTTATATAAAAAAACGTGTTTCAACAGAGGTTAATGCAACTGTTTTGAAGGATGGGCACAATGTTCTAAAATGAATAGCATTTCACATTTCTTGACAATTTGTATTGTCAAGATATTAACTAGTCCTTTTTCATTCCGTAATTAGATACAATGACTTTTGAGGATGCTAATGTGGATCATTATTATTCTTTTGCATCTAAAATATTATTCACGTAGTTCTCATGATATCGATTTAGAGTGTCAATAGCATCAGATTTTCAAATGAATGTTAAGTTTTTAATTGTTGATGTAAAAACTTTTAGAAGTATTAGAATTTGGGGGAATTTTTCAACATCCAACTAAATAACAACAGTTTTATTCAAATATCCATCATTAAAGATAATAGCTTTTGTGAATCCTTGAAAAAAAATTTGAAAATTGGCAAGAATTTTTACTTGATTTTAGGTGTGTCTTTCATGAATCCACTTAAAATCTATATCGGTTCCAATTTTCAAAGTTTCATAAATAAAAAAGAGTTTGTCATCATGAAAAAAGGAGGAATTTTATCTCCTTTCTTAACACTCTTATAAGCAAATATCTTTTTTTATTTTATTAATCTGACACAATATTCAAATACCATTAGATAACCATTTTTCAGTTGGAATGGTGTCATGTTTTGCTAAGAAATTAATGTCAACACGGGAAAAAGAATAATTTAAAAAGGCTTAGTTTGTTTTGATAGTCTAAAAATATGACCTTGTTGACATGGAATATATAATTAAATCGCTAGGTTCGAAATTTGACTGAGACAAATCATCGAATTTAAATAACATCATAAAGTATAACATGCAATTAGATCTAATGTTCCAGTAACTATGAAATAACAAAAACAAGTGATGCCATTTTCTTATATAAAATTACGTCAAAAGAATTTCTCTACTAACTAATCAATGTATGGTGGTATTCCTTTCTCTATAAATATTATCCAAGCATTGTTGTTACCAAACTTTTAGGAGGAAAGACAGGTCATCTTGTTAAGGCCTTTTTTCAATGATAATATAGATATGTGGTTACACTAAAATAACGATCTAAACGAAAGAACTGTACTTTGATGTAAAGCAACACAAAACACTGAATTTTAGCTAATACAGTGAGATTGCATAGTTATTAGTGAGATTGCATTTTAATAGAGATGTTCGAATTAAAGAATTTAAAGAATCCATTCATAAGAGATTGAGTTTTATTTACCTATTGAATTTTCTACTGCTAAGTATCAACAATAGCCATCTTAGCGAGAAATTTCAGACAAATGTTAACCATTGTTTATAATCTCTGTGTTTTATTCATGTAAGTAGCTTTTCTTTTAGGGACAAAACGCTATGTATTTTGTACGGTTAATTAAACCTTACAATTTTCTAAAAATTGTCCGTTTTTCATAAATGCTAGTTCTGTTATACATTAATTGAGAGATTTTGAATTTTGAAGCTTCAACAACCTGATATAAATTTTCTATAGAAATGAAAACAAAAATAATTCATTTATATTGGAGGTATTATTCAGTTAATATTTTTTGGCAAATTTCTTTAACTTATGAATTTTCCTATAAATTTAATGTTTTAGCTGATAGACTTAATTTGAAGGAAAAAAAAACGTAAATTAAATCCGGAATTATAAAGAAAATATATTTTTTAATTATTCAACTTAACTACACAAAATTAAAAATATTGAAAATAATTTTTTTTTAAATAAAAAACATTATACATATATTTTGTAGAAAGGATCACATAGTAAATTTCCATATACAATTTTAAGCAGAATACATAAATAATTTTCTAGTATAAAACTATTATCAAATTTATAAATACCTGGGTTTTAGATTAAAAAAAATATGTCACAAACATTTTTCTTTTAATAAAAAATGCTTGATTCATATCAGAAATAATACTTCAAAAATTCATAATTAATTCATAATTTATTATTCAAAAATTTCTTATTTTTGTATAATAAACTAACTAATTTTTGAAAAACCAACATCATTAACATTTTACTAAAAGTATGTTATGCAGTTTTTATTTTATTATTTTTTTTTTACTTTTTTTATTTTTTATTTTTTATTTATTTATTTATCTATTTATTTTTTTTGGATTATGCCTTTAATCACAAATGAATGATTCTCTTTTGCAGAATCATTCAATTGAATCTTTTTTTAGAGCTACCTGTGAGAAAAACATTAAAATTTAGCAACCATTAAAATTTTCTCAAGAATTCATTGGAGTTTTTTTTTGTGTGTAACTGATCTAGTGAGCTATTAGAATATAAATTATGGTTGGAAAATCTTATATATTATAATGTCCACCAACCAAATACTATAATGTGCACCAATATTTTGAGCTTTGAAGGCTAACATAAATAACATACCTTTAGATCTAACTAGTTATAAGTTTTGAGTAAAATGTGTTTAAAATTGTTTTTAATAAATCAAAATAAATATTCTAAACTATATAAATTTAAAATTTGATTTTTCTCATTGTAATGTATACTGCAATTATTTTCAATATTAAATTTACAATTTCTTAGGCAGACATTACTGAAAATTTCAAAATTTGGACACTGAGACATGGTCTTACAATATATAAAATCATGTTATCAAATGATAGACGCTATGCATGTAAATTATTTTAAAATCATATAGATAAATAATTTACTTTACTTTAAGCTTAATTCAATCGGAATATGTTATTAATTATTATGATAAAAAATTATTCCAAAAGTAATTTTTGATATAATTGTTAAAATAAATTTAATTATCTTAAATTTTAGATGAAAGAATCTTCTTCTGAGATTTTGATGTTGTAAATAGAAAAAAAAATATCATTATAAAAATCATATTTAAAAAATAATTTTATATGTGCTTATACTTTTAATAATTTTTTCAAAATATTTTTCAGTGTTTTACAATGTTTTTAGAATATCATTAATTGGTTCCTTACATAATTTAATTTACGAAACAGAGCAAAGTTGTTTTAATTATTTCAATTTTATTATACTCTGACAAAAATTATTTATTGGTTTTATAAAAGAATATCTTAAACATGGTGTTTATGTACGATTTACGGTCTGGTTATACGCAAATAAAATTTCAGAGAATAACGATTCAATAAAGATTCAGAAATAAACTAAAATAAGGCGTGGATTGTGCAGAATCAATTACTTTCTAACTTCAGTACGTTCTATCTAGCCCTAATTTGCTTCATCACCTGTTAAAGGCTTTTCACTTTTAAAGACAAGACTTAACTCACTTTTCAACCAATTCCGGAATCTGGCGCGAGACTTTAAATATCTTGGAATCAATTCAGGCACAAAAAGGAGAAGACCATAAAAGCTTCGAAACTTTAAGATACTTCTATTTTAATCGCTGTTGACCCGTCTTTTGTTCCCTCCAGCACTCGGAATAATAAAATCTTCTCAAATTTTAATTACTCGTCCATCCCTCCTACAAGTTCAAGAAATGCAACACTCGATCATAAAACAGTTTTAAAAGTTGTCGAGGAACACCTTAGACCGAAAAATGGCATGTTATCCAAAGTCGTGAAAACGGAGGGAAATGAATTTTCTCTAAAACAGTTTTCTCTTTAAAGCAGGACTGATTATTAGATAAATTCGAATAATGCGGAAGTTGTCCCTTCCAAACCGCGTGAAAAAGTTTATGAGGGAGAATGGTAAGATCTCTGATTCATTATGCCTAACGAATGCGGCCGTTTTTACTGCTTTCTGTTAATTATAAAACTCTTCGCGGGAAACATTCTTCTGGTATCGACAACTTGTCTTATTCAAGAACAATTTTATATCCAAAGAGATTTATTTCAGCTATAAAACATGGAACTTATTACATAATCTCACATTTTATTGAATTTCAGAGTTTATCGTATGATAATTTGTGATTTAAAGGAAATTTTCTTACGCAAAGGGTTATTTTTCTCTTTTTTTAAAATTTTATGAATTCTTATTTGGAGATAAAATTTGTTGTCGGTAAGTAATACAGTGGCTTAGACTTTGTTTTATTGGCTTAGACTTTGGTTTATTAGTCAAGCCTTATTGGCTGCATTATTTTTGGGAGGGTATAACTACGTATTCTCATCCAAATCGAATTCAAGACTTTACAACTTATGAAATGCGAGCACCAATCAGAGACCACTGTGCGAATATATGTCTCAACCAAATGTTCCTCCATTAATGCAGTATGACAAAATGTACTGTTTATGGTGTAATAAAATGGCTATTGTATAAAAAATAGAGTACGTGTAAATGTACGAATCGAGAGAATAATTTCACAAAGAATTTTAAAATTATGAAATAGTTGACTTTGGTTCAATATTCAATTGTAAGTGGTATTGATACTTAATGTACAAGGTGGGTACATATCTTTTTAGGTAAAGTAAAGATTTCAATAAATATAAAGTAATAAAAATACTTTATGTGATGCAACCTATTTTGACCCATGTATTTCTCATTTGCCTGCATAAATACATTAAACTGCAGAGTAGATTTTTTGTTACTATTTCCTGTCTTTCAGAATAAGGTATTACTTTACCAAACTTTCAACTGTTAAAAAATTTTTTTTAATTATTTTTTTAATGAGCAGCTTTAATTTTGAACTCCATTACAATGATTACAGAAGTTCCTAAATTTAATGTGCTTATTCTTTGATATATTTCTTACAAAAACATAAATGTAATAAATTATGCAAATATTTTACATTGTAAAATTATTGCATAACTCAATTTTCCTCATTTATAATGCTTTTTATATGAACTACTTTTATAATTATACACATGGAGTATGGTTTAGTTGATATTTTATACAGTATAAGGATTGCAAAACTTAATTTTCTGAAGTTAAAATATTTGTATTTTGAAGTATTCTTGAAATAAATTTATTTGGATGTTCTTGAAATAAAATCAGTAAAAACCTTTACTCAATAAACTATATATTTTTATTCACAAAATGGAATGAACAAAACTATTTAAAATATTAATTAGCCTTCATTTTTTGGGGGAATGTCTCTAAATAGGATGCTATCATTTCTGAATTAAGGGACAATTATCTGCGAATGCTTCAGGAAATTCCTATAGTTTCCAAGAAATAATCAATGGAGCAATGGATTGACTTCAGGAATAATAATTTTCGTGGCCAATAATTGAAAATCATTGAATTACCGTCTGTTTGACCTCTTTTTAGTCAAAGAAAGAGTTTACTTAAGCAGAAAGAAATTAATGGTCCCAAGATAATTTTCCACTATTGCAAACTGGAAAAAGATTTTACCTTTTTTAGGAAACCATTTCGATCGAGCAGTCTCTTCAAGCCATTTCCAAAGAAGGACAATTCTGCGCCATAATCAGAATATTAAACGTGAATGAAAAAGACCTCGCTAAGAAAACTTGATTAAGAATTTATTGTCATATTACCAGAAGGGAAAGACATATGTTCTCCAATTGATCATTTCCAAATACAATACAGGACAGACTGTTCTGTAGAAAAAATAATGAGCCAGATCATAAATATTCTTTCTTATCAAAAAGTAATTAAATATACGTCCAATTAATAAATTTTTTTCTCAAATAGATGAAATGTATGAGGAAATAATTATGAGGCCTATTAAAGACAATAAGAATCGACCCGTTCATCTTGCAAATTATTTTTATATATTATATTTTACATTTTTATTTTCAACTATAATTCAATAAAGTTTTTATAAACCCTTTTTCATTTTGTGACCTTATTTACTCATAATGCAATAGCATAAAATCTTCAATTCATAAAACTAGGTATTACTTTATCCTAAATGCATGATTTAAATCGTCAAGTTTTAAATTTCCTTTAAAATATTTTTCATATTTTAAAGGCTATAAATAAATACAAATGTATTAAAAAGAGTAAGGGACTTTAAAACACAGTAAATAGTGGTCTTAATTTTACATGTAAAAACTGAATACAAATTTAAAGTTTTTTATAATGTTCAAATTTAGCAATTACATACATTCTTCTCGCACATAAAGTGGAAATAAATTACTGAATTTTTTTCCTATAGCATTTTAGTATCAAAATACATTAATAGTTGAATATTATTTAACGATAACGTATAGAGATATTTTAAATCAAATGGTATTATATAAGAATGTTACGAAAAATTTATATGGAGATGTAAGAATGGTAATGTAAGAAATAAAAATATTAAAAATCTATTAGATGAATGTAAAGATCATAAAAGTATTGCAGTTCTTATAATTAAATTCTTTTATATGATGGTAATCAATATAGACCAGGGACTTCCCAACAAAGTCTACCCTTAGACTTCGTTGGGTAGTCTAAGGGTAGACTTATATTTTTACCATAAGGTAAAAAGTAAAAAATAAAATAAATAAAACTGTAAAGTATTTCAGGAGTCTATTGGGTGTCGATAATAAGTCTATTAAATCATAAAATAATATACTAGTTTTTCAAAATTTTTTATCATATTCTTATTTAAATTGCTTATTTAAAGAGTTTTCTGTTCAATTATAGATATTAAAATTATGCTGTATATCATGGATAGGCAAACTTTTCTGGGTTATGAGATGTTTTGTATTTTTTAATACTCGCGATCACCATCCATTAAGATTGGAGGTTAAACAAGTATGTCTTTAAGTATGCGGATCATAAAAATTAGCTCCAGCAATCATCCTAAAATTTCTTATAATTCACATGTGGATCGCGTTAGCCTTAATGCTCCCCCATGCAGCAAATTAAGAGACAGAGAAAAATGAAGATAGGGAAAATAAGAAAGTTCTATAAAGACAATTTTTGGAATAAAAATATACTTTAAAAGAGGTCTATGTTGAATAAAAAAAATAGTAGATTCCTCATTTAGATAATCCTCACTAACAATACATAGTTAATTTCCCATGGTGGATAAATTTACTCAGTTAGTATGTTATCATGATAATAAATCGTTATCATCATAATATTATACTATTGTTTGAATTAAGGTTAATATAATAAGATAATGAATAGAATTGAAGCAAAAAAAAACTAACTTTACAACTTACTTTAAATAGCCTAATGAGTACGTAATGTAATTTATTTGATATAAGATAAATAATGTATTACTGGAGGGCAAATAGATTTTTTTTTATAGAAAAAGGTATAAATTGGAATAGGTTGATCATTTCTGATTTATGCCATATAGTTTCTAAGGAAAAAATAAAATCTGTATCACCAAACCAACTTATAACCAATAAACCAAATATTATATTTGGTGAAACTTTCGATTAAATTGATAATTATTTTCAAAATAATTATATTTAAATGTAAAACTTCATAATATGGCAATAATTAAATAAAAGTATAAAATAAACCATATAAAATTTACAGATAAGCTGTATAGAAACTGCATTATACAATATAGTTTTTTTAATTTATGGATGGTTATATTTTTCAATTTGCTTATTGTAAAACATAGTTTTCTACAGAAAAGTGACTCATTTAAATTTTTTAGTTTGAAATTTTCCAGAATTTTTTATATGTGTGGAATGCTTAAAGTCAAGATTTTTAAGTATGGATTAAATTAAAAAAGTGTCATTGAATAATAAAATATTTTTATTCAAATGCATAAAATTACCAACTAGAATATAAGCAAATGTATGACACGACTAGCATTTCTAAAAAAAAAAAAAAAAAAAAAAAAAAAATTTACATGAAGGAAAATTTCGTTTTTTCATGTTGCAACAAGTTGTTTGAAATATGATGCTGCACAAAAAAAAATGTTCATTTTATATCCTAATGTTTTGGTCAGCGCAAAAAGTCATTTTATTTTATGTTTTGCTTCATTCTTCGTTTTATATATTACATATCTTAGATAAAGTTCTTTACATGAATCTCTTTTTAATGTTCTTTCAAAACAGTAGAATTTAATATTTTACATAATAACTATTACTTATTTATGTCTAAGTAAAGTTCTCAATTCTTTAGATACTTTTTTACTTCGTATATCATACAATTAAGTATTATATAAATCATTGATATTTTCCATTGAGATGTTACCGTTTAACATAATACTTTATGAGCCATTTTTATTGAAAAAATACTTTCCTCTTTTTTTAAACAATCACCAGAATCATAATGAATAATGAACAAAAAAAAAAAGTTTAAAGGTTCAATGCGGTGAACTCAGCCACCAGAAAAGTCCGATGAACACAAACGAGAAAAGAATTTTGAATCATCGTGTGTTTTTTATCAGATAAGCTAATGATGGAGTCTTTTTACAAAGAGCAGCTATTGACTGATCATCGGAAGCAACAAAAGAAACATTTTAGAACAAAACCTTTAGGATGAAATTTTTTTCATTCACTGCTATTTTTTTCCTTCTGATGAACGCTTATGGAGCTAAAAACAAAGGCGATTTTGTCTGGTGAGGGTCAGTTACAATCAAGGGAGTTAATGTTCCAAAGATATGTCGATACATCATTTTAGGTTTTATAATCGAGGTTACCACATCTGGCATGTTTTCTATTAAATTTCCAAATGATATTTCATTAAATATTTTTTTCAATATGTTCATTCTGTTCAAGGCAAAGAAATATGTGGGAATTCTGATTTCGAAATAATTAAGTTTTATTCTAAAATAAAAATGATTTTATTATTATAAAATTGAATATCCTTATTTGATTTTGTTAAAGCACATTATATTCGAACAATTAGAACAGACGAAAATAAACGTACAGAAGGAATTTAACTACTGAATGAAATTATTTTTTTTTTGTTATTAATGATTACAGATGTATTTCTGGGTTTTAAATCCATGGTTTTATGTTTACTATTAAACTGATATTATTTTAATTAAAAGAGAAATCATAATTGTAATAGATAGAACGAAACTGTCAGTGCAAAACTTTCCTGTCTCAGATTTGGTTTTAATCTAGTTATATAACATTTCAATATTCTTAAGTTTCTCCATTGCATTATTACAATAAAAAGCGCAAAAAACTGAAAATGTGGAAATATAAATCAGTCAGCAGATGCATATTACACAGCATTTTCCATTTTAGCATCTTATAGGACAAAAATATAATGTCAAGAAATTATTCAAAATATTTAAACATCATGAATTTGTTGTCTGGAACTTGGTAAAAATTACTGAAAAGAAATTAAGTTGCAGTTATTCACGGAAAGTAACTCTGATATCAATTTATAGTTTCTATATATCTAGATTATTTATGAACAATTTTGTTCCCCAATCTCTTTTCAGGTTTCTTCATGGAATCAAAATTCAATAAGCAGTTTAAAAATTTGCTCTTATAGAAAATAAATTTCTAAAACGACACAACTTCAAAGTTTTTATTTTGAGTTATCATCATAGTAAAAATTACTTGAATGTTCTTCATTGACCAGTTAAAGTATAAAAAATTTAATTCACATTACTTTCCTCAAACAGCATTTTGTCATACGTTTTTTATTCAAAAGTAATAGTTTGCACTTTTTCTTTTCTCATAACGAATCTATTTTTGGCTGTGACATTTAGATAGACATGCGTGTATCTTGAAGCCATTAAAGCATGTAAAAATGTCTCTGCGGTGCGGTGGCTTGGTTGGAAAAGCTGCCTTTCACGTTATCGAATACTGAAATGAGTCATACTTTGCTAAAGAAAAGCTTTGTCGTATTCACCAATGACTATTGAAACATTTGAAATTAGTCATGGTTGCAATGACCTATGGAAAGTAAAATGATCTAGGATTGGAAAACCAAATCTGAGGATCTTCTACTTTATACCTACTTTCTCACTATGAGCCCATTTTTTGTAACAGAAATAGTTTTTTACCTTATGGTGCTGTACATCAAGTGACAATGGTTGTATTATTTTTAACATAAGCTATGAAGATTTAGAACTCATGGAACTAGTCTAGACTTCTACTAATCAATGGGATTAGTAAATTATTGTTAATCCTATTGATTGGTCAAGCTCTAGACTACTAGAACACAGAAAATCGTAGTCTGCCAAATAAGACAGACTGGTTAAGCTATCCGCTAAGTAAATACCAATCTCAGTGGCTTAGTGGTAGTGCTTCATGCTCCCAAACCCTAGTCCAGGATTAGATCCTCGAGTCAACCTTTCATCCTTTCAATAGGTCCATAAAACTGGGTACTAAGCATGCTTGAGAACTAAACACTGGAGGTTTCACGTTAAGCTTACCGCCTAACATAGGCATTTGCTTCGCACCTTAGAGCAAGAAAACAGATATGGGCACTGTAAGCCTTGTCCCCCATATGGACTGTCCACTGAGTTTAGTTTTTTAGTAAATACCAAATCATTTAACTAAAAATTTAAGAACAGTCTACTTGATATTTAAAGTTATAAATCTGTATCAGCAACTGTATGGATAAGTTTAATATTGTTATTTTCCAACTGATAAGTTTTGTTCTTCAAACTGTCATATGATATTTATTATAGCAGTTCTTTATTGAAATGTAATTTTTATTAATTAAGTTTATAATTAATTTTTATTTTAATTAAAAAAGTTAATTTTAATATCGAACGTACTTATAAAAAAATTTTATTATATTGGTAAATATTTCTAGTTAGAAAAATATTAAAAAATATATTGCCTTGTTTCGATTTCTATGTTCATTATTCACGATTTTAAGTAAAGAATTATTAAAAATACATTTGGCAACGAGTTAAAACGAGAGCAAATAAATGTTTGTTATTTTTTTTCTGTGTGAGAGTTATCGGATGACGTAGTTTCTCTGAAGAGATGATAAATTAATTTTTATGTATTTAAATTAATAAAATAGTTTTTATGGATTGTTCAAGAATCTTCCTCGATACAAATAAATAAAAATATAATTTTGCATTACATTGATTTTTAAATTTTATCAATTCACTTGTATTAGAGAAATAAAATTAAAAATTAGCATTTGTTTTTCCATAAATAGCATTAATTTAGCAATCAATATTTACATTATAAATTCATTTCTGATATATCAAAACTTATATTAATCTTCCACTGCATTTAAATGTTTCTCAAACTTGTTTCACAATTTATAATACCCATATTGCAGAGTAGCTCAGTAAATTTTTTGAAGTCGGTAAAATTTTTGGCGATAAAATTATTTTTTTCTGAGTGTTAAAATTATAGAAAAAGAATGTCGTTCAGCAACCTCTCCCTTTCTAAAATAGTGAGAAAAAATCCAGCGAAGCGTGGAAAAACATTCGCCATAATCTCCATCTAATCATCGTGTTCGGATCTTTTTCTTTTGTGAAATTCAAACAAAAAAGTGCACAATGATAAAAACACTAGGATATTTAAAGAGGCCATTTATGTTTGATAAAGAAGAGTTCGATGAGTAAGGGAAAGTAGGGGCAAAAAAAATCCCGCCAAAGAAAGAATTCAATCGATTTCAGTGAAAGGAAAGGAATCTTTTCGCGCCACACTTTTAAAACACTTATCGGTCGGGAAAGACAATGGTCTAAATGCTAATGGCCGAATGGAATGTCGCATAAGGCTTTTTCCATAGTTTTATGTTCTGCTGCTTTGTGATTGATCAAAGAAGGAAAACAATATTCTACTCAAATATGCTGCTTCACTTTTTCCATTAAGAGACCGTTATGTGAAAATCTCTTACAACAAGTTGATTAAGTGTAAGTAGATTCTTTCTGTAAAATATCCGAAAATGAAATGAGCCTTCTTTCACGACGAAACTTTCAATCTAAATAATGGAATTCTTCATTGAAACCAACGTTAGATTGCAGAAGTTTTTAATTTTACGCTTGCAGTGACTGATAATTATTTTTTTAGTAATTTGAAACAACAGAATGTTAAAAAAGGAAATATTTCATTATAAAAATGTCTGTTTCTTCAATTCCTATTATTGGTTCACATTTATTTATATTTTTTATTCAGCCACTCAAGTTTAAATATATATATTTTTTATCTTGGAGTGAATGACACTTGATGTCAATACAGTTTTTTCAAATATTAATTCATCAATTAAATTTGATTAATTAATCACAGTTTTAAATAGGACAAAAATAATCATTGTGTTGTCTTGTCATTTGTTGCTATCAACAATTACTATCTCCATCTCTATATTTCTTACATTTTTAAATATAAGAATGTAAGGAATGTAAAATTGGAGATAATAATAGATTTGTTTTTATTATCTTGTATATGGATTTATTACTTCCTTTAAAATTCAACTTTCTGGTTTTGAAATATATTAGTGAGAATGATAGAAAGTGTGTATGAGTGACAGAAAATTTTTTCTAATTTGAAAAATGAATCACAATTATTTACAAAGGAGCTTCTCCAATATGGTGAAATAAAAACTTTGTCTTTCAGTGGCAAAGTTGGTGGAGTATCAGCCCTAGAATCTTTATGTTTTCAAATGGAATGTCGTCGAAGTTCAAAAATAATCGAATCATTGAACTAAACAAGCAGACTGGATTGACGGTATCGACCTTGATTCACAAACGAACAAAGGGGAATTTTAACAAAAAGTAATTAAAATAAAGTTTGTTGACATAAGTAAGAATTGAAGTGAAAAAAATTTTATATATCACATGTTTTTTGGACAAGTGATATATAAAATTTTTTTAAATTCATAACCATAAAGTGGTTGTTTCTTTCGTTACAGTTGAGATTACGTGTACGTCACTTTGTTTTACTTATAATTGGTCTGTGAGTTAAACAAATGATTGTTTTCACCAATAATGTTGAATATACAATTTTGTCCACCCATCAAAAACTAGTCAATTTGTCAGTGGGATGAGCTCTTCAGTGAGTAGTTGGAAATAAAATGTTGACCGATATCTTAATGGGATTGGTTATTTTATATATTATTGGAGATTTGTCTGTCTTGATACCGCTATTCAAAAATAAATACTTATTAACCATTAAGTAAATATAAATTTATTTCATGTAAAGCACATTAAATATTAATATTTGATTGTTTATGCAAGCAATAAATAAATCATAATATCTACTTTATGGTTAGTTTAAATCGGCAAGGACGATTTAAATGTTTATTTTTAATTTTTTTCCTTTTTCTTTCTAATATTATCACTATCTTATATCAAATAAGTCGTCTACACTTCAGAATAATTTTAAATTTCTGTTCTATAAATAATTACATTGTTAAAATCAAACAAGATATTTAATCTTATAATATTGAAAAATAATTCAACTCTTAGCGACAAAAGAGTGTATTTTCGTTTTGATTGCATTTGTTTTAAATTTTTGCTAGGAATGATTCTAAATGAGATGTCAGAAAATTAAATATATTTCATTGTTAAAAATTTGCTGTATGAAATTGAATACATTTTTTAGTGCAGCATAATAATGCTCCTTAAAAGTAGTGTTGTTTCAATAAAAATGGATCTGTCAACATAATTTATAAAAAATTTGTTTTTAGAATTTATGACATCATTCCAACATTTATGTTTATATAAATTATATTTATGTGTAAAAGGATTTAATAAACTGCAACAGATATTCATTTTGACCCATGTTTAATTAATTTAAATTTGAATTAATTACATTTTTTGAAAAAATAATATGATGATTAATACTGAATTTAAGGGGAAATTTAAACCAAAAATGTATTAAGTGTTATTAGGTAACTTTTAATTTTGAAAGCCAATTTTTTCCAAATATATTTTGTATGTGTGACTTAAAATAAAAGATATTTTTAATACATTTCAAACAAGAATATTACGATAAATATTTTTAAGACTCATTATACTAAAATTTGGTTAATTTACCACTGTAATACCAACGCAATCTTACACAAGAGAGTTTACACTAACCAAATGCTATTCTACTAAATGCTAACTATTAGAGCTAGAACGCTTAACTATTAATTTTCTTCTGCTTATTACGTTTATCTTAATTTAATTTATCACTGTAATACCATAATTTTTAACATATTTTTAGTATTTTCTTTGTTAAAAACAAGATATTTTTATTATCTATCAACCAATAAAAAGAAATCTTATTCAGAAAATAAAAATTATATAATTGATTTCATCATTATATAATTTGTTATTATAAAATCGTGGTCGATAATTATTAATTGCGTTTATATAATTTTTATCTAATAAACAAGATTTCTCTTTTTCGGAAATCAAGATTGAGTTGAAAAAATAAATCAAAATATATTGCTTTTTTTAACCCAAAAATATTGCCCCTAACAATAGTTCCTCGTAAACTTTAACATTTTTAATAACTACACACAACTCAAAAAATATTAAATACGTTGAAAAAATACTTAAAACAATATAACTATTCCAATTTTAGGAGCGACGGATGTTCGAAAATATTTTAAATATATTATTATATATTCCCCATACAAAAGACGTTTCAGATGGAATTACAATTTTGTCTTAGTTTTTTGTAAAATAAATAAAATTTTCTCCCAACATTTTTCATAAATTAATGAATTAAAAATATAATCGTTTTTCAAATTGTTATTTTTAATGTTTATTAATTTATTCCACTTAATACATTAGATTGGGGGATAAGAAATTCATTATTTTTAAGTAATTTTTTCAAGAATTTATTTAATATATTCGGATTTACTTTGTGAAATAGATATAAACTGCTTTTTGGTCGATCTTTAGCTCATGGGCGAAGCTAAAACTGTTAACATACATATCCACTTAAAACTTTTCTGTCATTTTATCGACAATTTCAACGACGGATCTATCTGTGCGAGTTGCATCTTTGGCATTAAAAATACCTATGCTGAATCAACGAAAATAAAATTGCTCGTAATTGGCTATTATAATATCGGAAATATAAACACTATTTAAATTTCTAGCCGCCTGTCTTGCGTTTTTACCTTTATCAAAGAAAAACTGCAAAATGTAGCAAATTATCTCTCTGTTGATCTCCATTTTTAACGCCCTGTAACCTACGACTGAATGGAACAACCAAAAAACTGTAAAAGAGTTTTTTAGTACCAAATGTTATCTTTCCAACTAGAATAAATCTGAAATTGTTTGATCGATACTTTAAGAAATATAGATCTCTACAGTTATTAACCGAAAAAATAATGAAGAGTTCTTTTTCCCTTAACTAATATTTCATAAAATTTAAGAGTAGAAATAGAGATATTTAAACTTTTTCAGTGTTTACAAAAATAAAAGTTTTATAAAATTGTTTTCAATTTTTGAACGAAATACATCCCTTTTATTATTGAGAACATGATATTTACGTTTAGGTCTTAAGGTAAAGTTTAAACACATAACATTTAAGCCTAAAATTTGAGTTAGGAAAAAAGATGACAAGTTTTAAATCCAAACTGTGAGTAATTTAAATTTGATGGCAACAGTTGATATTATGAGTCGCTACTTTTATGCATATAATAAATTTTATTAAAAATATTTTCTGGTGTTAGACAAACACTCTTAGGAATATTTATAAATTAAAAATGATATGAGAAAATTAATTCAATGTTTTGACGTAAAAAGTCATTTTATTTATTTAAAAAAAATGGAATGAGAAAAATAAGCCTCTGATTTAAATTAGATATTCAGTAATACTTCAGTAATTATGTATCCTTCTATATTATTTCATAACTTTCTTCAGCTTCAATAAACTTTCTAAGGACAACTTATTCATTCGCCAGACAATACACTTCAAGCCACACCTCAAAATGTGCAATATGAATGGTGACGATTAAAGTTGTCGCCAATGGAATGATATTAGCTTCACTTCATTCAATATTTCCCTTTTATCTCGCTTATTTTGCCAGACAAATGCATTATTCTTTGTTAGGCATTCATTTGCCCTTAACCCCAGTTCAACTTTTCAGCAGAGTTCATCTTTTCATAAATCAGCAATCTACTCATTTAAGAAATTATTAATTTCCTTCCAATGGAAGATTTATTTCTCACCGTTTTTATAAACTTCCCGATTTTCAGGTGGGTAATCTTAAGATTTTTATATGGTCATAGCATATCATTGATGATGCTATGATTTTTTAAAGACGAAAATTGAACCCACGAGTGAATAATTTTGCCAAATATATTTGAAACTAAATACAACAAACAAATAAGCGTCAATCCATCTTAACAGGAAAATTCTTAAGTTTTTACATTACTATTGAATTTCATTATTGTGTATCGCTAGTAGTAAGCGTTCCATTAAATAAAAGTCATTGATTTATAATGTCAATTTTTTTTAATTCAATATTTTTTAGATTGCACTATTCATATTATTTATTAAGAATTATTAGCACATCATTGTTTTGACGACACGATAAGATTTTACGACGCTGATAAAACTTTTTTATTGAAATTTAAATAAGGAACAATATTTGTGTTTAAAAAATACAATTTGGAAAGGGATAAGTGTCACTAAATTGTGTCAAAATATCGTTTTGAAATAAAGCCATTTTGCGCCAAGTATCAAAGTGTCAAGTATGGTAAATACCGTATTTACGCGAATCTAATGCGCATTGTTTTTGGACAAATGTAGTATTCAAAATTGTGGTGTGCATTAGATTCGATGGCGCATTAGTATCGAGTGCAAGGTCATCAGTTCACCGATGACGTCAACCAAATTTAAATCGTATCAGTGGATGATTGTGTTTCTCGACTACATTTACCGTTACATTTATCACTGGCACATTATTCCATAGAGGATATAAACTGTAGAGTACGTAGTCACGAAATGGAGGGCAAACAGAGAAGAATGTCATATGACGCTACTTTCAAACGTTAAGTAATTCTTTATGCTGAAAAAAATGGCAATAGGGATAGAGTTCAACGTAGCTGAGAGAAATGTTTGCTTGTGACGGCAAAAGAAATTGGCACTGTTTGCTACTAAAGCTAGTAGAAAGAAATTCATTGACCCTCTCAAAGAAAGACACCCTAAAATTGAATAAAAAGTTTTGGAATTTGTACGTGAAAGGAGGAATGGACAACCTGTAACTAGTGACACCACTAGAAATAAAGCAAAAGAGGAGGATGAAGTTCTTAGAATACCGAAACAAGAGCTTAAGGCTAGCCTTGGGTGCGTGAATTGGTTTATGAAGCGGATGAGCTTATCTCTAAGACGCAGTACAACAATATGCCAAAAGCTTCCTGCAGATTTTGAGGGAAAGCTACTAACATTTCAGCGGTATGTCATCACACTTCGGAAGGAAAAGAATTTTTCAATTTGGCAAATTGGCAACTCTAACGATATGCCAATTTGGTTCGATATGCCTCTTAACTACACCATTACGGAGAAGAGGACTAAGGAAGTTATCATCAAAACTTCGAGATGTGAAAAACAACACGTAACAATGATGCTGGCAATTAGAGCAAACGGGTGCAAACTACCCCCCCCCTTTCTTAATCTTTAAACGGAAAACATGCCCTAAAACACCTAAGAATGAAAAGCTGTTCCCAGGTGATATCCTGATTCGAAACCAAAAGAAGGGGTGGAGACGGAATCATTAATGCTTGATTGGCTCTGAAATGTATGAGAACGCGGTCCCCTCCAATCCACCATCAATGCTTTGTCTGGACGCATTTCGTGGTTATCTCATCGACGACGTAAAACAGAAGATACACAACCTAGGCAGTGATCTTGTTATCCTTCCTAGAGGGATTACGTCTGTGTTACAACCCCTGATCATTAATATAAATAAATCTTTTGAGGGGTACGTTCAGGCAGAGTACGAAAAATGGTTTTGGGAACCAAACAGTCAATTGACCTCGACAGGAAAAACTAAGCGTTCTGCACCGCACATTGTTGCACACTGGGTTTCTGCTGCCTGGAAAAGCATCGAAACACCAATGATTGTGAAATCTTTCAAATTCTTTGAATTCTTTGAAAATTCTTTGAATGGCAGTGAAGATGATGTGCTCTAGAACAACGCGGATGACGATGATGAGGAAAAAAGAAATGAATCTGCTTCTGACGAAGAGAGCTGCGAAAATTCCAGTGATGAAAACATTAGTGAATAAACACGTTTACTACACTGTGCTCAAAACAATCAAAGGATATTGTAAGTTTTAAATAAAATAAAGACACTAGCAAATTTTTTTTTTTTTTTTTTTTTTTTTGTTGAAAACGAAAGAAGAGAATCACAAATGCAAATTTTTCTGGTTTTCAAACTGTGGAGTATGCTAATTTTGAGTTCGACGTCAAAAACTTTGATTCAGCGGCAGTGAATAAAATTTGACTTTCAACAGAATAAAAGACAATGAAGACAAGGATGATCAGCATGCTTTGTTTCGATGAGTACAATGTCTCAGCGAAGTCATTTAACCGATTCAGAAGCTTGAAGAGTTGTTGGAAGATTAGAAGGGGGGCAAACTCAAGCCGAAGTAGCGCAAGCCATTGGAGTGTCACAAAGTGTGATTTCCAGGATCTAGAACCGTTTTTTTTTTTTTTTTTCTTTTTTTTTTTTTTTTTTTCGAGACTGGAAATGCAAGCCGAAGATTAGTGCAAGGTCTTAGACAGGCAACAACGCCCAATGTAGATCATTATTTAGAGTTAACGGGTCGGAGACATTAAAATATGAACACTACTCTTCTCTAACAACACCTTCACTAGACTACCGACACTACAGTTTCAACACAGACTAACCGAAACCGGCTCCATGGCGTAGGTCTGTATGCTCGCCGACCGATGGTATGAGTTAAACTAACACAAAGGCATCGTGGCGACCGTAGGGAATGGCAACAGAGCATGTGAACTGGAGGTGAAATAAATGGAGTAATGTTCTTTTTCTGACAAGTCCCGATTTTCTGTTCATCCTGATAATAGGGGTATTTTCATCAGGAGGGACCGTGGCAGTAGGAATAATCCTGCGTTCGTGCACGAAAGTGTCAGATTTAGAGGTGGGGAAGTGTTGGTGTATGGTAGCATCTCCATTGACGGGCGCACAGACCTCTATATCATTAAAGATGGACATCTGAGTGGTAGTTGATATAGGGATGAGATCCTCAGACCTATTGTAGTCCCTTAAGCTGCAGCAATCGGAGATGACTTCATTTTAATGGACGATAACTGCAGGCCATATCGTGCTAACGTGGTGGAGGATTTCCTTTTCGAGAAAGGAATCGTACGAAGGGAATGACCAGCGTGTTCCCCTGACATGAATCCAATGGAGCACGTTTGGGACGCTCCATGTAGAAGAGTTGCCCGCCACCAACCACCCCCACAAACTCTCCAAGAACTGGAAAGAGCTCTTCTGGAAGAGTGAGACAGAATGCCCCAACTCGTGATTAATAGCCTCATTGACTCCATGCCTCAAAGGTGTTCAACTTTACTGGTCGTCAGTGGAAATCATACCCCCTACTGAAAATGATTTCCTTTGAAGGAAACACCTTTTCTTACTATTTTTTTTTTCTTCTTATATGCACAAATTGTGTTTCTTCGCTTTTGTACACAAATACGCAATAAAATACCTTTTTTCTGCCAAACATGTGTAATTTATTCTCATATAACCTACTACGCCTGTCGACCATGTATCAATCAGCTAAAATGTTTCCCAGCCACAAGATCCACCTAAAACCACAATACCCTTTAATTGTTTTGAGTAGTGTATTTCAAAAAGTAAGTTTTTTCATTTTGTAAGTTTTCATTTTTATTAAACAATCTATAATTGATATTTATTTTATAATATTAAATTTGTTTGTACATTTTTTGATAGTTCGAAACGTGTGTGTACTTATGACCACCTTAAATATAGGAAAGACTAATAAAAGATATAAGAACACTTTTTTTATTGCTTCTATTTTAGTAGTTTAACAGAATAGAAATATACACAGTATCTCGGTCAGCTTTTAAAAATTCTAATATCTGTTCTTCAGCATTATACTAATATAATATTGCGGATTTTTCAATTTGATGTTTAATATATAAATAAGTTCTAATGAATTATCAAACTTGTAAGTCTACATAGGAAGTCTTACATCCAGTTGTTTGAATTTTATACACACAACTAGCAAATGAGTCAGTTTCCACTGCTATTTTTTCACTTGAATTCAGTCAATGAAAATTTAGAATAGATTATCTTCTGAACGAAATTCAGCTTCAAAGATTTTACTTGAAGAAGATATTGAATATGAAAGATTTTAGTGTTGCGAAAAGGATAATTTTCTTTCCCTTCTCAAATCAGATTTTACTAAGGTGAATTTCTTTAATTTTTTATTTATTTCTGTCTGCATTAGATTAATTTTTAATGATGAATCAGCAATTACTGTACATTCCATCGCATAGATAATAAGAGGATTTAAAACGATTCATCACTAATCCATCGATTTGCATGATGTTCCTAACAATATTTGTTCTGTATTTAAATATTCTTCCAATGTTTTCTGTTATAGAAGAGATTTTCGGGAAATAGCAATTCTGTTAAATTCAAAAAAAAAAACTCCGTTTTTTTTTTTTTTTTTTTTTTAATTAATTTATTTATTTTTTTTTAAAAGTCATTGTTCCCACAAAACTTTGACCAAATGTTTTATTTTAAACACAATATCATTAAACGTCAATGAAAATAACTGAGAATCATGATGCATCATTTTAACATCATTTCATCATTTTTGGCTTCATATATCATATAATGCATAAATGGAAAACCATTCATACAGCTCCTCTACTGGTGGTAGCAAAAAAAAGCAGAAATCTGCTGTGTAGTCTCTGCGACATCGCAGAATCAACCATTCCAAGCGTCTCAAAATCCAGCGACGCTGTTTGGGTTTCATATTATGAGTTACCCAAGCAAATGCTTCAGGAAATACTCTTTTACCAGCCGCAGCATCCCAGCTGCCCATCAGACGTATCCAAAACCCCATTTTTTAGCAAGTTAGATTTTTTTTTTTAAACTTCTTATATTTCACAAGAAATCGTTTTTAAAGTCATACATCAAAAGCGCTTGCAAAATCCAAAGTAATTTAAATTCTTTGTTAGTCTCAATCTAAAATAATGTAATATGTCAACAATGAGATTTGTTATTGTTGGAAAAATAATACATTATTATACAATAATAAATACTCATTGTTGCAAACATTATTAATTTAATAATAAAATTTTTTGTCTCCTTTTTCATGCCTCCTTTGTAATTATGAAAACGAACTCACGTTCGAGATAATGATGGCACACCATTTAAGTCTCTCAGTATAAAAGGGTGTTATTACTTTTGTTCCTACTAACCATTGGAAAAATTATATTTTTACGTATTTATAAAAAATTTAATTATTTTAAATAAAATATTATGCAAAACACAATAAAAACACCACTGACCCATTATAAAAATTATATAATAAGGAGAGGTTACCCAATAATAATGAAATTTAATTTTATTCCACTTTTCATGGATGAATACATTTATCCAATTTCTTATTCTAATTTTCAAAACATTTTTATTCATTTTTTTCTTCAGTGATTGCATCTTTTTTTCTTGACTTTTAGCATCACCCACAAAACGTTTTTCTTGGAAATTTAGATCTTTTAAGGGTTTTCCTTTTTATCAAATTAAACATGTTTCCACGTGACCTATTTTTCGTTACCAGTCATGGCATGAGTTTGGTAGCAAACTTCTTAATTATTAAATCTTCTTATAAAGCCTTTGGCACTAAACTTCAAGTTCTTTTAACAATTTCATAGTTTCTTTATTGGCCCATTGTCCATCTGCAATGAGAATTATGCCAAGATTTTTTTAAACATTTTCTCATATTTGAGGAATCGAAAGATAAGAGGAAAGAGCTTTATCATCAAACGATTGTTAACCAGTTTCATAATTGAAAATACTCAAATTTTTTAATTTTCTCATACCTTTTTTTTTTATTTTAAGAGTTTCTGTTCCAGTTTCTAATAGCCAAAATCAGAATTTCACAGCAACACATTGCTTATGAAAATCAGCCATTATATAAATAATAACACAAAGCAGCTGACATAATAAAAATTCCGCCGATATAAAGATGAGATCCTCAGACCTATTGTAGTCCCTTACGATGCAAAAATCGCAGATGACTTCATTTTAGTGGACGAGAACTGCAGGCCACATCGTGCTAACGTGGTGGAGTATTTCCTTTTCCTTTTTGAGGAAGGAATCGTACAAATGGAATGACCAGCGTGTTCCCCTGACATGAATCCAATGGAGCACGTTTGTGACGCTCCATGAAGACGAGTTGCTGGCCACCAATCACCCCCACAAACTCTCCAAGAACTGGAAAGAGCTCTCCAGGAAAAGTGAGACAGAATACCCCAACACGTGATTAATAGCCTCATTGACTCCATGTCTCAAAGGTGTTCAACTTTGCTGGTTGTCAGTGGAGACCATAACCCCTACTGAAAATGATTTCCTTTGTAGAAAACACCTTTTCTTATTATTTTTTTCTCATATGCACAAATTGTGTTTTTTCCTTTTGTACACAAATACGCAATAAAATGCCTTTTTTTCTGTGAAACATGTGTAATTTATTCTCATATAACCTACTACGCCTGTCGACCATGTATCAATCAGCTAAAATGTTTCCCAGCCACAAGATCCACCTAAAACCACAATACCCTTTAATTGTTTTGAGTAGTGTATTTCAAAAAGTAAGTTTTTTTTTCATTTTGTAAGTTTTCATTTTTATTAAACAAGCTATAATTGATATTTAATTTATAATATTAAATTTGTTTGTACATTTTTTGATAGTTCGAAACGTGTGTGTACCTATTTATACCTTAAATATAAGAAAGACTAATAAAAGATATAAGAACACTTTTTTTATTGCTTCTATTTTAGTAGTTTAACAGAATAAAAATATACACATTATATCGGTCAGCTTTTAAAAATTCTAATATCTGTTCTTCAGCATTATACTAATATAATATTGCGGATTTTTCTATTTGATGTTTAATACATAAATAAGTTTTAATGAAGTATCAAACTTGTATGTCTACCTAGGAAGTCTTACATCCAGTTGTTTGAATTTTGTACACGCAACTAGCAGATGAGTCAGTTTCCATTATTTTTTCACTTGAATTCAGTCAATGAAAATTTAGAATAGATTATCTTCTGAACGAAATTAAGCTTCAAAGATTTTACTTGAAGAAGATATTGAATATGAAAGATTTTAGTGTAGCGAAAAGGATAATTTTCTTTCCCTTCTCAAATCAGATTTTACTAAGGTGAATTTCTTTAATTTTTTATTTATTTCTGTCTGCATTTGATTAATTTTTAATGATGAATCAGAATTACTGTACATTCCATCGCAAAGATAATAAGAGGATTTAAAACGATTCAACACTAATCCATCGGTTTGCATGATGTTCCTAACAATATTTGCTCTGTATTTAAATATTCTTCCAATGTTTTCTATTATAGAAGAGATTTTCGAGAAATAGAAATTCTGTTGAATTCAAAAAAAAAAAAAAAAACTCCGGAGTTTTTTTTTTTTTTTCTTTTTTTTTAAGTCATTGTTTTCACAAAGCTTTGACCAAATGTTTTATTTTGAAAACAATATCATCGTCAATAGAAATAACTGAGAATTATGATACATCATTTTACATCGTTTCATCATGTTTGGCTTCATATCCCATATAAGGCATAAATTGAAAACCACTCATACAGCTCCTCTACTGGTGGTAGCAAAAAATCGCAGAAATCTGCTGTGTACTCTCTGCGACCTTGCAGAATCAACCATTCCAAGCGTCTCAAAATCCAGCGACGCTGTTTGGGTTTCATATTATGAGTTACCCAAGCAAATGCTTCAGGAAATGCTCTTTTACCAGCCGCAGCACCCCAGCTGCCCATCAGGCGTATCCAAAACCCCATTTTTAAACAAGTTAGGTATTTTTAAAAAACTTCTTAAATTTCACAAGAAATCGTTTTTAAAGTCACACATCAAAAGCGCTTGCAAAATCCAAAGTAATTTAAATTCTTTGTTAGTCTCAATCTCAAATAATGTAATATGTCAACAATGAGATTTGTTATTGTTGGAAAAATAATACATTATTATACAACAATAAATAGTCATTGTTGCAAACATTATTAATTTAATAATAAAATTTTTGTGTCTCCTTTTTGATCCCTCCTTTTAAATTATGAAAACGAACTCACGTTCGAGATTACGATAGCACACCTTTTAAGTCCTTCAATATAAAAAGGTGTCATTACTTTTGCTCCTACTAACCATTGGAAAAATTATATTTTTTCGTATTCATAAAATGTTAGATTATTTTAAATAACATATTATGCAAAACACTATAAAAACACAACTGACCCAGTATAAAAATTATATAATAAGGGAAGGTTATCCAATAATAATGAAATTTATTTTTATTTCACTTTTCATGGATGAATACATTTATCCAATTTCTTATTCTAATTTTCAAAACATTTTTATTCATTATTTTCGACAGTGCTTGCATCTTTTTTTCTTGACTCTTAGTATCACCCACAATTTTCACTTTTAGTACTACCACTTTTTCTTGGAAATTTAGATCTTTTAAGGATTTTCCTTTTTATCAAATTACAACATGTTTCCATGTGACATATTTTTCTTTATCATTCATGGCATGAGTTTGGTAGCAAACTTAATTATTAAATCTTCTTATAAAGCTTTTGGCACGGAACTTCAAGTTCTTTTAACAATTTCACCGTATCTTTATTGGCCAGTTGTCCATCTGCATTGAGGATTATGCAAAGATTTTTTTTTAAAACATTTTCACATATTTGTGAAATTGAAAGATAAGAGGAAAGAGCTTTATCATCAAATGATTGTTAACCAGCTTCGAAATTGAAAACACTCAATTTTTTTAATTTTCTCATACCTTTTTTTTATTTTAAGAGTTTCTGTTCCAGTTTTTAATAGCCAAAATCAGAACTTCACAGCAACACGTTGCTTATGAAAATCAGCCATTTTATAAATAATAACACAAAGCAGCTGACATAATAAAAATTCCACCGATGTAAAGAAGAGATCCTCAGACCTATTGTAGTCCCTTACGCTGCAGCAATCGGAGATGACTTAATTTTAATGGATGATAAGTGCAGACCACATCGTGCTAACGTGGTGGAGGATTTCCTTTTCGAGGAAGGAATCTTACGAATGCCAGCGTGTTCTCCTGCCATGAATCCAATAGAGCATGTTTGGGACGCTCTAGGAAGACGAGTTTCTAGCCACCAACCACCCCCACAAACTCGCTAAGAACTGGAAAGAGCTCTTCTAGAAGAGTGAGACAGAATACCCGAACTCGTGATTAATAGCCTCATTGGCTCTATGCCTCAAAGGTGTTCAACTTTGCTGGTCGTCAGTGGAAACCATACACCCTACTGAAAATGATTTCCTTTGAAGAAAACACCTTTTCTTATTAGTTTTTCTCATATGCACAAATTGTGTTTTTTCCTTTTGTACACAAATACGCAATAAAATGTATTTTTTTCTGCCAACTTGTGGAATTTATTATCATATAACCTACTACGTCTGTCGACCATGTATCAATCAGCTAAAATGTTTCCCAGCCACAAGATCCACCTAAAACCCCAATATTCTTTAATTGTTTTGAGCACTGTATTAATCACTGATTGTAGAAACTGTTAGCTAGATAGAAATGTTTATGTATAAAATATTGTATCTATATATAAATTTAAATAAAATTGTCATTCTATTGATTGATAATTTATATAAAAGTCCATTGTTGTATAAAATAAGATTCAATTAATTCCTCATACCATTGATCCGCATTACATTCGCCGACAAACAATTTTTTTATTATTTAAAGTTTTAAAATGGGGATGCGCATTAGATTCGCATAAATACGGTATATCAAACTGGTTAGTACAAAAATGTCAAAATTTAAAATTGGTACTCAGTTTAGTGATGTATAATAACTTCATTTAATTCTGTAGCGTTAAATCATTATATTTTCAATAGATCACATGTCTTTAAAATAAAAAAGTGATGCCTAACTCAGCATATCATCATCTAATTTTGGGATTCCTTAGACAGATTAAATTTAATTAGTCGCTCTAGGGTCATAGTTTGATGTACAAGGGAAACTGTTTCGGGAGCTCATTTAAAGTGTATTCCAAACGGTTATGAAAGCCCACACCCAAGATGAAACTTGGAGCTATTAACATTTGAACTGTGGAGACTACAGCGTAAACATTTAGTTGTTAACTCAGGAATACTTAGTAAAATTTTACTTATAAAAATAAATTGTTTTTATTTATTACAAAATATATTATTTCTGTAAAAGAACTTGGTATTATTAAACTACGTAATACAAAAATACTTTTTTTTTCTGTTTGAGATTTTTTCGGCGTGTTAAAAGGTACAGGAAGAGTCAAAATTACTATAGACTGATACTTGGCATTCAAATGTGCCATTACAAATGTGATTCTAATTAAAGAAAAAATAAAAACTGAAGACAATAATAAATTTTTATTTCCTTTTAAAACAAATGAATAAATTAGCATTCAGTACAGTGGCATAGTAAAATTTTATCTCCTAAATAAATAACACCAAAATTAATAATATTTGTGCTATGAAGTCTTAAAGTTAAAATTTATATTCATTCGACAGTATCATTTGTCGCAAACTGTTGCTCCTAGGTAGCTTAATGTGCCTCCCAGTGTGGTCCATCGTCTCTAGAATCAATATCAAAGTGTAGCTTCTGTGTCCAGAAGATACGTTTTAAGACAACCTCGAGCAACAACACCTGCAGAAGAACGTTCAATAACTCTTTAGATTCGAAATAGAAGAAACATTTCTGTGAGGCAATTTGTTGCAGACCACTATGTAACATCAATGTACCACAAAAACTCTGTTTTGGAATTTTAGTCTCACCTATTAGCAACTCGTGTTAAGTAATACTCAGTTTTAGTTTAAAAGCAAATAAAGGATAAGAGACTGATATTTTGAATGATGGATATTAATAACCAAAATGATTGATCCCGAATGTGGATGAAGCAAAGTGTAAATTTAAATATTTTATCTAATTAAACAGGAAAACATTTTCTTTATAATTTGTAAAAAAAAAAAATATATTATGTTAAGGCAATTAATAAAGTTTCTGACTGTAGACTGCACTTTGCATGAAAATTATTACCTGCTTTGATTTGAAAATTATTAGCACTCCCGTATAGAGAATATAACCATACGTAGAATATGAGCATGCAAAGAATATGATAGTATGTTGGAAATTAAGTAGAACCAACATGAAATATCTCACTGACATTATTTAGTACAAAATGATTTTTTTTTCTAACGGCTTACACTGGGTGATTAACCCTTCACCACAACAAGGCCGGAAACTGCTACCCATTTAGTGTTCCCCAGTGGGCACCTGTGAATCAAGTCACGGAGGCGAGTAGCATTATTCACGTCACACCACCACAAACCCGTTTATAGGGTGGGCCACATTCATTCATTATCTTAGAAGACAAAAAATACGTAAAGAGAAAGGGAACGTCCGTGTCCAAACCGGCATTCGAACCCGGGACCAACAACCTAGGAGTCAGGAACACTAACCGCTCAGCCATTGGCCAGTCAAATGAGGATATAAAATGTTACTAAATAAACATTCTAATCGTATGTCTTCCGCATAGCGTGGAATGTAGATAACCATCGTGATATTTTTAAGTGTAAAATCTCATAATAGCTTGTTGCGTTCCTGTATTTTGGATGTACTTAAATGTATTTTCCAAAAAGGTAAATCATTATTGTTTGATATGAAAGTGAAAACCAACGAATTTTTCTGATCTTAACTTCAGAGAAATAAATTTGTATCAATTAAATAACTTCAGAGAAATATTTCATTGTATTGACAATAAATTAATTATAGGAGAACAATGAAATATAAAATGAATAAAAAAAATTAAATGACCTGTTGTTCTATGATAAAGAAGATATGCGTCTGTTCTAATTTTTTTACTGTTATAAACAGTTAAAAATAAAAATATTGAAAGTAAGAAATCTCAAAATTTGAAAATTGCTGTTTATTATAATTATGTTAAAAATAATTAAATTAAGCACCAACTTTCAAATTTTAGACCTTTTAATTTTCTATTGTAAAAAATGCGAAAATTATACTACAAAAAATGAATGGGACCAAACTCCAAGTACAAATTTTATCTGAGAGAGAGATTAATTTTGCCCCTTATTAAATAACTTGTCTAGGGATTAATTTTTAGATTCTTTAGATTTTTTCTTGCTTTATTTTGTTTTAATGAACAAGTATTACATGTTCATATTACATGATCAAGTATTACATAGTTAGCATTCCTACAAATATCGAAAATTCTTCATTAAGTAATACTTAATGAAGAATGTTCGAAATTTATTGGAATAATTATGGAAATTATGTATTTAAAGACAATTCTTAAGCAAATCTTCTGTCGCCACTGAATTTTATAAACTTTTTGCTCAAAACTCTGTATTGGCACATAACTTAGTGATGTATACAAATTTTACAATTATCTTTCCCAGCATTTGATAATGATACACATTGATCAAAGCGAATAGTGGGTGAAATGGAAATTTTAAACTCAAATCAAATATTATACTTCATATAAATAAACATTTGGTGACTAAAGTTGGAATTTCTCGGAGTTTGATTAAAAATAGGGTATTAGTTTAATGATGCATTTATTAAAAATTTATTTTTATTTAAAAAACACTAAAAATTTCGATCCATCTTAACCATTGAAAATCAAACCCTGTTGTAGTAAATTAATTGATCCTTTAAAAGACCTCCCTTAAAAACATCTTTATAATTTTAGTTTCTATAATAACACGTAAAACAAAGTGATCTCTTAGAATAGCTGTCATCTCTCTTATTTCCTGAATAAATGTCATTTACCATTTTTGGATATAATTTTTTAAACATCCATTCACATGCGCTATCTCTTTTTCAGCAGCTGCCCAAAAACACCCGTATTAAAACAGTCCAAACGACTGCTTATCCAGAACAGAATGAATGGAAAGAAGGGCTCGATTCATTACTCGATTGTTTCAGTGCATAATACAGTGGAGAGAAGATTCCCCCCGCCTCGACATGTTGAAAGAAGAATAGTTTGTCACGAAACAAATGTCTCCGCCAGATCATTTTTCATCTGCGCCGCACTGTCAGCTGGAATCCTTTTCTTCAGCTCCCTGGTCCCCGTTCACGATTTCGTTTCTCAGAAATGGCGTCGAGATCATTTTCCCTTTTTTATTTATGTCTCATCAGAAAATAAATATGAATATATAGAGTGTAAACTAATACTGCTTTTTCAAGTCTTTTTTTGAAAAACATGAATATACTCAATTAAATAACTTTTATAAAATATTTCATTTATCAAAATATTCCATAATTTTTTTTCATAAAATATACCATATAATGAATTATTAAAAATGATGTTATTGGTTTTCGAAATCAGCATTCCAATTAAATATTTTTATAAATTATTTTATT
>JAPDSC010134916.1:191-11961 GCA_026290005.1 Latrodectus geometricus | reverse complement strand
TTGCAAAATAAATGATAAACAAATATGATTTTATTTCTATGTATGTTATGTATGTTTGCAACAAGTAATTAAAATGTATATTTTAAAGTGTAGTCTGAATTATATTGATTTAACATTTAAAAAAAATCTGTGAGCATCATTTCGTTCAACACAACATTCAATAACATAAGTATTTAAAATGATTTAACTGGGTTAAATTCAGTATCTTGATAATGATACTCTTGATGACGTTTCCCATATTCCTAGATGTATATTAATTATTTAACTATTCTAATTTTAATAAATGTTATTTCTTGACAGATTTAAACAGTTATTAACATAAATAGATGTTGTTCTGGAAACATAATTGTTAGATTTTGGCTTTCATTCTAACAATTCTTATTATAGAGTTCCATTAAGCTAATAGAGATTTGTTATCTACTTAAAATATGAATCTCAGATGCATTAGTCTTAATGAATAAAATTTGTTTAAGTAGTAAAATAATAAATATTATACATTAGTTCATTCTTTTAAACTTAGAAATTAATTGAAAAAATTTTACTATTTGCTATTCAATTTCCATACATCTACAAATTAATTTTTTGAAGAAAGAAATATCAGGCAATTTTACTTTTCAAGGAAATAAATTTTTACAATTAGAGTATTTTAAATAGAATAAGTATATTTTTTAATATTAAAACAAAATATTGTGCGAAATACTAGTTAAAATAATTCACAAGAAAATATAAAATCAGAATGAAATAGAAAAATAATGAGACTAATGGCCAGATAACATAGAAAAAAAAACTGTATGAACCTAATTATTCTTTCATTGCTAAAACATAGTATAAAATTATGTGTAAAAAAACTAAGTCATCTACACATTGATTCAAAATCACAGTTTGAGACAGATAAAGATTCATAATCTTTATCACCGCATGCTCATTTTTATTGAAAAAAGGGACAAAAAGTAATAACGAGTAGAACGGAACAATTGAGCAATATCCAAAACACACGTGAATGGTTATGCAATTTGTTTTTTTTTGTTTTTTTTTTCATTTGAATATCTTTTAATCAATACTTTATATTATTTAATTTTTGACATTCTTGAAAAAGGAAAATTTTCTGTCTTTATATATTCATGTTGATTTAAAATCGCATGTTGTCTTAAGAATTATTTAATAATCACAATGTGCAAAGACAAAAAATAAATGAATAAATCTTTAACAACTTCTAAAAACTATGCTTAATCTTCTAAGAAATATATGTTATAAAACGATATTTACTCAATATATTAATTTGGGGAAAAATTATCCATTATTTTTTTGGTATACGTCTGTAGTGATCGCTATCTCGTGAAGTATCTATCAAAAATTTCAAATTTATGCTCATTGGAAAGGTGACATTTGACACTAACATATTCTCTTGCTGTTTTTTGTTTGATTAATTCAGTTATGAGTACAAGGTTTTAAAAATAGAAGACAACAAACAGAATATTCGATACATTTTAGTTTTTCTTTTATAATGGCGAAAATGCTAACCAGGTGGCTAAAATTGTGAAAGGTGTTCATCGTCCTATATATGACTGTAACAACCAGTTACGCACAATTTTGGTTTCGTCGACTCCTTTTGGGTATTTGGATGCTAAAGATGCACCTCGCATGGATACAACATCGCCGAGAATGTCTATAAAATATCAAAAATTATCAAACTTGACTGCATGTCAGCAGTCGTAGCTTCGCACAAGACCTAAAAATCTACATGAAAACTGTTTTAAACCTTTTTACAAAGCAAATCTGAAAACAGTTACAAAAAGTTCACGTAAAAATAATGGATTTCTTTTTCCCCAAACTAATATATTGAATAAAAAATACACTCTCATTCAAGCTCATAATTTAAAAACAATACTTCAAGTACTTTTTTTTTTATTTCTAATGGCAGGCAGCCTTGAGCAAGTAAGTACATTAGCGCATTTGCCGCAACAAGGTCGGAAACTGCTACTCATTATATCGTTTTCCGGTTGGCACCTGTGAACCAAGTCACGGAGGTACGAGTAGCATCGTCCACGCCACACCACCACAAACTCGTTTATAGGATGAACCACATTCATCCATCATCTGAGGAAAGGACAAGAAAGAAAGAGAAAGTACATCCTTTTCTGAGCTGGGATTCGAGCATAGATCCTCCCCATCCGTAGTCAGTTACGCTAACCACTAGAAAGGTTGGGCGGCTATATTTCAAATACATTAAGATTAATTTATTTTTTTCAAATATTTCATAAATATAAATTTAATAATTCATGAATACAATTATTTTCAATGATGCATAAAATGCAATTTATGTTTTTAATGTTTTAAACATCATTTTTAGATAATGAGTTTATAGTCAGCAAAAAATATCTATAAAAATAATATTAATTACTAATGAATTTATGTAGAATTTTTAAACAATGAAACAAAGATGAATTTCTATTAAGTAAAAATACATTTTAAAGCTTGTGTTTAAAATTAGAACATATTATTTGAAAATTTACTTTTTATTAACAATAAATTGTTGCAAATTTTATTTAACAAAAAGTTTAATTCCTATTTCATGAACAAATTTGTGCATATTAGTTTGCGTTTATTTTCTCTAATCTTATATTTCTTAACAGCTCATTCTTTGATTTTAAAATTACATTATTTAAACACCTGACACACATTCAAATTATTTTAAGAATTTGAATATGCTTGGCAATATTTTTGCATTCAGTATGCTTTTATATATTTTTAAAATACGGTATGATAAATATAATTATAATTTAGACAATAAATATCAAAATCTCAAAAACTCACAATCCTTCACTTTAAAATACGTTTCCATTCAAAACAAAAAAAACCTTATTTAATGCTTGCCTTTTGTTAAAACATTTGACCTTATTTTATGAGTTTTAAAGTCAAGATTACTTAATGTGCATGACACGCTTTTGAAATTTTGCACCCTAGATAATTCAAGTTAATTGAACGTGCATTATAATAAAACTATCAGTATAATAGGAGCTGAAATATGGGAAATTTGATTACTACACTCTTGATAGTGGTCAGGAATCAATATGTTTATAAAGCCAAGAAGTGATCGCCCTTAAACTGAACCATTATTGGTCAAAAGCTAATATCTGTAATAGAAAGTTTTACATTCTCCATATAAAGATGAAATCCTTGAAAAAATAATTAACAGAAAGTGAATTTTCATTTAAAAAAAATACTAGTTTAATGTACTTTTTTTAATGAAACTACATTTTCATATTCATAAGTAAAAAATGAGTTTTAAAGTATTATAAAGTAAAAATTCTTGCAATATTTGATTTTTTTTTATTTTCTTAAATATAACCACTTCTCAGTCAAACTTTTGATTAAGAAATTCATGTCTTTTATCCCCGTTTTGAATGTGTGGTTCCGAATTCACTTTAAATTGTATATCTCCACTGAATTAGTCCATCTGTACAAGTTATGGAACATGAAAAAATGTTAAAATGTACTTTTAATCTGAAATGTAATTACTATTTTATTATTTTTCTTTTCAATTATTAATACATTTTCAGTATTAGTTTTAATGTTCGTTAGTTTACTTTTGCAATCATCTTAGTTTTATTATTTAAAGCTAATTAAAATTCAAACTTTGGTATTTTTACTAACGTTTTTTAAAAAAAAATGCTACTATCAATATATAAAAAAATTGAGATTAAAGTAACTTTGATTTATTTTAATTCAAAAAGAATAGTGTCACCAACTTGTATTTTTTAACTTATCTCTCAGTGTGTGAGTGTAATAAAAATTGATTTAATAAATATAAAAATGTCAAAATCCAAAACAAATCTGAATAGATTTAAAAGACAAAGAAGCATAAGTAATTTTCAAAATTCTCATTAAATTATTTCTCCTTTGTGCTGGCATGCAGCCACCGCTTATAGAAATTTTTATGCATTTAATTCCATCTCAGACAAACGTGAAATTCAAGAAAAATACATGAAATGTAAATATTAAATATTTAAAAGAAATTGTATTTGACAAATCTTTGTAATTGAAAGTGGCAGGAGAACATAAAGAAACCCACCCTTTTTTGTTATTTTCTGGGTAAAGAGTTGGAAGTGGAATTCTCGTTACAGTGTTGGAATATTTTGGTTTATTTGAATTTTTAGGCTGTTATATTCAAATTTGTAAATGATAAAAATGTTTTTATATATTGAGCATAAACTACGGTTTTTGGTTAATTGTTCGTTTTTTACACTTTAAATAAATTAAGGAAAACTGGGAATCATGTATATAGATCAACTGAAATAGGAATGGTGCAAACAATCTTAAGTCTGGATGAAAATGGCAATTGTAGAAACAGTCTAAACGGCTTCGACTGAAATGTCAGTTGCCAAGTGTTTTGTATAGCTCAAAAAACATGACCTCAGTTAAAAAGTTCATTGTATATAGACAATCATTAATAAAACTGATTTTTCTCTTAAAAAGTTGAGTTTCAATGTCACAGAGATATTTTCTTCTATAAAACTTTTGTGATAATACTTCATTGTAAATTTTCCTACTGTTTAATTTCAGTAATTTATTTTTTTCAAATTATGAAACGTTGAGAAAATACACATATACTGATATTCACTAAGTATATTTTATATGTAATACATTCACGAATTTCGTACAAAACGGAAATAATCAGAGATAAAATTTCATAAATAATTGAAAATATTAACAATTCAAAATATATTTATCTGTTTTCCAATGAAAATATTTAAAAAAAAATCATAATAAACATATTTTTATATGGAAGAGAAAATAAATACCGGAATATCTTAAAAATTCAAATTAAATTTGTTAACGGAAAAAATAATGCAAAAGATTTATTTCTGAAGAATTTCATACATCTTGAAGGGAGAAAAAATCTACAAATAATTCAAAATCAAGATATTTTCTCTTATTTGTTTTCTTAGAAAGATAAATGCAAAACACATTTAAATTATTAATTCTATGTGGATTTTGAAAAAAAAATTAAAAATGTAAAAATAACATGAAGTTTAAATTCGTTTCTCTTGTTTGCACCTTCAATAAATAAAGAAAAATAATTTGTTTATATATAAATATATTTTGTTAGTTTTGTAAGGTAAATGTCTACAAATATACAAAATCCAAATTAGTTAAACTTATTTGCAGCTCTAATAAAAAAATGTAAACTATAAGTTCTATTATAAAATGTCTCATATATGTTGAAATTATAAATCTACAAATATGTCAAGATGTAGATTATTTTCTCACTATTATAAGCATAATCTAAAACAATAAAATACATTTATATGATATAATTATATATTTTCCCTAAATATATAAACATATGTTAATACTACTTGTTTACCTTCAACATTCAAATGTGATTAAATATCTCATATGAATGTTGAAAATAAAAATTCATGCCACAAAATACAAAATTAGATTTTCTTATTTGTGAAAAGAGTTAAAATAATAAAAAAATATTTACTTTATCATTTAATATGTGAGACCAGAATCAAAAATTAAAATCCACAAATATCACAATGTGCAAAATAGCTTATCCCATTTTTTGAAACTTTAATAGAAATAAGGAATTATTTATTATTAGATCAGTTACGTGAGTGTTAAAAGGAAAATGAAAATCTAGAAATGTCCCAAAATACAAGTTCGTGCCCCTGGTAAGAAACTTTAATAAAGTGTATTGCAATACCTTTTTTTTAATTATTTTATAAGAATGTTGAGAAAACCAGAAAATTCTACATAAGAAATGCAAGTTAATTTGTCTTGTTTGCAACTCAAATAGATTTGTTTTTCATCAAGTAACTTATAGTAATGTTAAAAAAATAGGTGAATTTTAAAAGTGCTAGATAGTTTTTGATATTTAGAATTATAATAAAAAAAAGTAAAGCAAAATATATATTTTATTATTAAATATTTTGGTCAATATTATAGGGGGACAAGAAAAATCTACTAATATCGTAAAATGTTTCTCTCATTTGCAAATGGAATCTAAAGTATAATATAAGATTAATTCCATTATTGATTTCATACGTGAAAGTTTGTTGAAGGAAAAATAAACATTTTTACATACAACACAAAATTCAAATTATTATTATTATATGTTTTGCAATCAAATTTATACAAACGATTGTTTTATTACTTAATATCTTACGGTCAAGTTTAGATGGAAAATATTTACTGAGGAAACAAGATGCTAGAGTCAGTTCTCATCAGGTTTGCTGTTCCTAAATCATCGATATAAAAAAGTAGTACAGTTAATTTAATATACTATTAAAATGTATATTAGAAAGAAATGAAGAACCAAAATATATACAAAATTTTCTATACTTTTAAGTTTAACAACAATTCAATTGATTTGCTTTAATGTATTGTATTTTACAGGGGAAAATTTATCAACTATGCAAGTTGTAAGATTGTTTCTGATAGTTTCAAAAGTGACCAAAAATGGCACCATGAAGCCAATATGTCCCATGCATCGCTCAGCGTAATTGATGCAATTCATACTTTCAATCAACAGCCGTTAAATAAATTACATCGCTCCTAACATATATCATTAGGTCACGGCTCTACCCGTCTGAAATCCGCTTCGGCTTATGATTGCGCACGAAATTTACGATCCTATCCCAGATTTTAAACGCGCACGTGTCGTATAATTACAACCGCTTACTGTTTGTCACATCGATTGGCAATTTATGAGGCGGGATTTCCGAAGATGTCGCCGATTTCCGCTAATCGAAAATTTTGAAGCGGGAGCAACAGGAAACTCGTTTCGGACTTCAAAATTCTCTCGTTTCGAAAGATTTTTTAAAAATCGTAAACAGTAGAAACGGAGAGCTGTTAACATCACTTTTACAGATTGAAGCTCAATCAATCTGTCTGAGTGAAGGAAATGAAAGGAACACCAAAGCCTTGCAAGATGAATTAATGTTAATAATTAATTCTTCAATCTTGTCTAAGTTTCTAAGTAAACAATTTGATTTGATTGGAGAAAATAAATACCACAATATTTTAAGACATTCAGAAAATTGCAATTTAATTAAATACAATTTCTGTTGATGGGTATATTTTTGAGTAGCTTTGCTATTTGTGAGATTTTTCTCACATAAATTTAAGAATAATTAAATAAAATTTAACTTACTAACAAACTTTGCATTGATTAAAATAAATATTGTTGGAAATTAATTCTTTTCACAAAAATGAAAATGGGCATCTTAATTTTTTATATAATATCCCATTTAATTTAATATCACAATTTATTCGATAATTTAATTATTATTATATAATTTAATATCGCAATAAGATTTAATTTCGCAAATAATTTCACGTTTAATTTAATAAAACATGCATTTTTTCAAATGTTCATGATTAACTTTCATATATTAACATAACAATGTTCTAGATAATAGTTTCCTACTTTGATTGTATTTCTTTTATTATTATATGTTGTTAAATATGTATAAGCTCAATGCTTTATAAAATGAAACCATCATGTACAAAGTATCGTTTATTTAAATCCATGAACTATTTTGTGTAGAAAAATGTTTCTTTTTAGAGTTATTTAGAACTTATAATCCTTATATACAGTATTTTTTAATTTTTCTTTCATGCACTATTTAAAAAATATAACTAATTAAAATTAGATAATATTTTTATCTTATTAAATTGTGCTGATTATATCGTAAAATTCTTTCATATTATAGAATGAAATATTCCAAGAAAACTACATTTTTTGGATACATGTCTATCCTGAAAGATTGAATAAATGACTACATTAGAATATAACGGAGAGCATAAACATGAGAAACGAAAAAAAAAATATGTGGTTGGGTGACTATTGTGGCTCAGATGTTATCTATAAAATATTTTTTTGTGTAAAATCACATAGTTTCATTAAGTTTATTGTAGCTTTATAAGTATTCTTATCGCAGTTAACTTTTAAAAATTTAAGCTTTGATAAATTTTATATCTTAAGTAGGGTGATAATTATATTCAATGTCTTCCATAATTTTTAAAAGATTATGAAATATTTACCTATTTCAATCTAACCATTGGCTATACATTGATCAAAAAATTGTCCTTTTAATATAGTTAAACATTTTATATATCTTTTATATATCATCTGATATAAATTATAGCTATAGATTACCAAGTTATTGGACCACACATTTAAATATATATAAAACAAGTTTTAAAATATACATAAAACAAGACACTCTATAATTACTGATTAAATCGAGTTTGATGAAAATTTTTATAAATAATTTTGTGTTTCATAGCTTAAAATAGAAAAAAAACATTGAAAAAAGTATAATTATTTTCAAAACTTGCAAAAAAATCTTATATATATATATTTACACTATACAATGAAATTAAATTCTTTCTTAGAAGTAATAAAACGATTATTAAAATTCCTTAGTAAAGCTTAATATTTAAAGTTTAATTATGTTAAAAAATGTGCTATATGTGAAATATTTATTGGTTATTTATATCAACTAAATTACATTTATCTTGTGAAATAAAATAGTTTTACTGAAATTAGCAGCATATTGAGGCATAGAAAAATGTCAAAAATTATTAATTAATTATTATTTACATAATCATTGTTATGTACATCAACAATTAAGACATTTTATTTCTATTCTCTAAGAAAAATATTTTTATAAGTTTAATATTGGTGAGCTATGTCAAAATTTCATAAAATGCATAAATTATATTTGATTTTAATGAACAATCTTGGTATTCATCAATAAAACAGAAATATGACAAAAGTTCGTAATTAAAATTAAATATCTATTTAAATTCATGAGCACTTACATGAAGTATTTTCACTACTTTTCTATATTATATGCTTAGCATTTTTTTTATTTCACTTTTAAATAAGCGAATTGTGGGAGACCATATAAAATAAACTAAAATATCTATCAAAGCTTTAAATAAACAATTTCGACAAATATTTTCAGTTAATTTAATAAGGATCAAGATTGAAAATTTATCTTTTTTTTCATTAAAAATTAGGGCCAAGAGAGTATTGTAGAATTGAAAAATAATAGAATATCCTTTAAATTTTTCCCATATTCAGGGTCAAAAGAGTATTGTAGAATTAAAAAATAATATAATATCCTTTAAATTTCTCCCATATTCAGATTTCCTCTGTAATTGCATATTCCTTACATAAATATTTATCAGCTATGTTGAATTATAGATACGAAAATTTACATTCATTGATAGAGTTATGTGTGATACCATCTTTTTTTTACTGATACCACAATAACTTAACTGAATATTTTTCTACATTAATATGTAAAATTTCTTAACTGATCCACTCCAAAAAATTATAATTTAGATACTAGTAAAATTTGAATTTATGTTTTCATTTTAACTTGATAGATAATACTGATTATCCTAAACAGAACGCTTTAATTTATCTTGTTAATTTTTTTTTATTATTAAAATTATTCTGAACTGTAAAATATTTCTTGCACACAAAATTAATTTTAAAAGATAAAATACTTTTTTATTATTAAAAATTATTAATAATTAATTATTATAAAATTTCTTAGAAAATTAAGCAAATGATAATAATTTCAGTATAGTTCGATTTTTATTTTAGTAATATTTTAATAAATACTAAATATTTTTAGTTTAAAAAACTGTTATTTACAATATAAGTAACCATTTTAAATTGTTTATAGCAATTAAATTTTAAAAAAATGAAAATACACTTTAAAGAAACTCATTCAAATTTCAAATACAATTTATATCAAAACTGGCAGATATGTGAATTGATGAAAACTTAACTTTTTAATACAATGATGTGAATTTATGATATCGTAATAAATATTCATTCAAATAAATTTTTTATTTCAGAAGTCAAGTGTTTTGTTTGTTTCAATTACATTATTAATACTTTTTATACAATTTAAATTAATTTTATAAATATTCATTTGTAATAAATTTTTTGACTTTGATTATTTAAAAGTAATTTCAAACATTTAAAAAAAATGCCTAATATTTTAACATTTTGAGGCAAATTTAAATGAATTATAATTTAAAAAAACATCTCGATATAAATAAATACTCACTACTATTCAAAACCCTTCTGATTTTCCTTAGGAATTCGGTTACAGAAGATAAAAAAAAGGAAAGAAAAGAAAAAAATCACTCAATGGCAATCAGAATACACATTTAAACATTATATGGTTAAGCACTTACGTATAACCATATTTTTATAGAATTATATCATTAGTTAATAATATAAAGTGCAGCATTTATAACCGGACCATCATAATGTTATGAAGATTGCGTTTTCTACAATTATTTGTTTATAATCATACATTACGCTTTTGGCAATAAAATTCCATTGTGTAAGGTCCATATTCTTCGAGAAGACACTAGGCAATCTTAGAGAAGTTTTATTCAATTTTTAGTTAGCTTCAGTTACGTTACTTTCAACAGGATGATGCATCATGCCACAGATCAGTTCAGACCCGTGTGCATGAGGCATTTACACCAGAACATGATAATCAAATAACTTTAACTTCCTCGTTCAGTTAGCTTTTAATAAGAACTTACAGACACTCTGTAAATTTTAACAGAACTTACAGACACAATGCCTATTTAAAAGACAATTCAATTTTTTAATAACTAAAATTTTATTTTTCAAGAAAATATTTCACAATTATTTACTTTTAATATTTGTTATGAGAGAATATTTTAATATTTAAAATATATAACTTAAATACTTTGAATTTGTCATTTCTAGGTAAACATCGGGAAAAAATGTATTTCATATGTTCACTTGAATACGATTTTGTGTTATAAATTATTTTGTTTGTATTCAATTGTTACCAGTATTTAATTAAATTTATTCAATGTTTTGAAGAAAATTTAAATATTTTATACAAGTTGAATGTTATATTGTGTTACATATTTGAAAATAATTTATTATAAAGTGCGATTTCTTTATTCGTTTTCATTTTTAATGACTGTAATTATTGGGAGTGATTTTTCATTATTATTAAAAGCAATAAAATGAATTCGCATATGAAAAACAGAAATTCTTTGGGAGATTTCTTTTACCTAGTGTACTTATCTCACAAGTATTCCCCAAGAAACACTCTTTCAGATCTTTCTGACTTTTATTTCCAATTCAATGTGTGAAGAAATTCAGCAGTACCATTACAGGTCGGCTGAAATCCATAAACATGTGACCCTCTTGTGCTGATGTTTCTCTCCTGGTTTCGATTTTGGAGATGACTCCCGGCAGAGGAAAATTTCATCTTCTGCAACTGGAGTACTTATAAGTGTACATGATTCTTATAAAGTGAAATTTTAAGAAGGGGCGATCTTCTAGTGAAATTCAGGAAATAATTCCAAATATGTGGTTACCACTTCGAAAACAGCGTTACTTAATGTAAGTTTTAAAAATTAAATCATAAGAAAATAGTTAATTAGTATATTGATGATAGTTTATGCTTATTTCAGATAATTCGACAGTTTTATGATTACAGATTCTGTAAAATTTATGTAAGAGGTCTTCGGTGGGCACATATGAAATAAGAAGATGAATATTCTATATTGTCGATTTTATAAAATTCAAGTCGTAGATAGATGAACACAAATGAATTTATTTTGTGCAATGAGGGACAAATTTGTGAGAAAATGTGAGGCAAGTCTTACTATGATGGAGTTTTTAAGCAGTGTGTGTGTGTGTGTGTGTGTGTGTGTGTGTGTGTGTGTGTGTGTG
>JAPDSC010134914.1:0-25631 GCA_026290005.1 Latrodectus geometricus | reverse complement strand
ATATATATATATATATATATATATATATAGTTTAGCATAATTCACATTTAAAAAACACTTTCAGAGTCCATTGAAGATGAGGATTCAGGTCGGTCGTCTTGGTGGTCAGAGAATGGACATAGTTCTGTATATGAAATCCAAGAAGACAATTTATACGGTCCAAAATGGCCCACTTCATTCCTAACACAAGTGCGGGTACTCTCTGAGAGGAATTTTATTGAAGGGCGTAGACGAATGTTATCCAAACTTAATTGGGCGCAAACAATAGGACTAGGAATTGTAAGTGGCCTCATGTGGTTTCAAATTGCAAGGACAGAAGACACCATATTTGACGTAAAAGGATGGGTAAGTGGATGTTTCATTTTTAAATAACACCTTACATGTATTTTTATTTTTTACATTGGCAGAGTACAAAAATAAGGGTAAAAATACATATGAAAATGTGATTCATATTTAATGGATAATATTTTAAATTAAAATAAAAAGTATAAACACCGTAAGTTTTAAAATGTGAACACGCAGAAAAAATAACAGTATGTATTCTTTGCAAAGAGAAATGCTCTTGATTAAAATCCAAAGTTAATTTACTTTAAATAATATATTTTTAAACTCATTTCATTATAAATTTTTGAATGATTAGCATTTTGAAATTTTGACATAGTAGGTACAAATATTTACCGAAAGGAATACTAATTTTGATTATTTTAAACAAAATTTTTATCAATATAAAATTTCTATGTTTTCCTTTCATACATATTATTTTATTATAAAATTAAATTCTATATTCAATGGTAATTGGTGTTATAGCATAAGCAAATTTTAGTTTAAAGTGGAATGTTTTTCATCTTACATTGATTTTGAATCAGAAAATACACTTTTATTTGAAACAATTCTCAAGTTTTTCGTATTAATATTCTTATTTATAATTTTATTATTTAATATCTTGATATATTTCATTCACAATTATAATGCAGTAGTCTGAACTTGTAATTTTCATTTTTGTGGATAAAACAAAAATGACAATTTATTATTGCGTAATAATATTTAATGTAACTACGCTATCAAATTGATAGAAATTATGATTTAAGTAAGTCTAAACCCTATTTTAACCAAAAAATTGCATGAAGTGAAAATGATACTGATATCAGTTCTGTCGTCATTTATGACAGAAACTTTCATGTTTTTATTTCGACAAATCATTATCATCGAAAACTATTCTGAGATAAATCATAGTATAATTTTTTGTGAAATCAGAGTATAGCAAACCTTTAGAGAAATAAACACTATATTAAATTTAAAAAAACATAAAATTAAATTTTAAATTTCTTCTAAAATTTTTCAATTTTAGAAGTTTTGCATCTAAAATTTTTCAATTTTCAACTGATTGAAAACTAGTTATAAATCGGCATTTTCCTTAATATGTATATATGCACAACTAAGTGATGCAAAAATGATGTTCTTGGACTAAGAACATGACATATTAAAACTAATGAGAATGAAAATTATCTTTGCAGATGTTCTTTAGTTCTTCATATTGGATGCTGTTTGCTTTGTTTGAAGCTCTAGTTTCATGTAAGAGATAATGATTTTTGTTTATATGTAGATACTGATATTTTTACTTTATAAACGAAATGTAATTATTTTCATGCACATCTTTCAGTTCCACCAGAAAGGGAAGTGATTAACAAAGAACGCGCATCAGGTGCATATCGTCTGTCTGCATATTATTGTGCAAAAATGCTGGGTGAACTGCCCCTTATGATTACTCTACCAACGGTCTTCCATGTCATCTCCTATCCTTTACTTGGATTCTCAGTTTCATATACATTCCTATCTTTGTGGGGATTCCTCCTTCTCAGCACAGTTGTCGCACAAGTAATAAAGACTCTTAAATAAAATATCAATATTCTTTATACATATTGTTAATTGCAGAAGGTTTCAACTGTCTTATAAACTTGTGTTAATGATACTCTCATTTTTTTAAAAAAGAAGGGCTATTAAATAATTAATTAAAAATATAATTCTTTTAATAAACAAGTAAAGTTTATAAAACTTAATAAATTTGAAATTAACTTCTAAATTAGGGATTAATGCAATTCTTAATTAAAGCTTCTTATTATTACTTTATCACCCATTAAGTATACAAATATTTAAATTATCCCAATTAACTTTCATATGATTCTCAACAATTAGAATTTATAAAAGGCGCAATTTCAAAATTAGATTTTTCCTGTAAATTCCTATCACACTGTAAGATTTGAAATATTATGAATATATTATACTCAGTGTTTTGCTGAATTATCCCATTTATGTGTAAACAAATATTACCGTTATAATCACATTAAAATTTTAAAAGTACAAATTTGTATTTTCTAACGCTGAAGTCATAATTTATGTATTTTTATTTTTTTAATTTAACAGAGTGTTGGTCTGTTTGTTGGAGCCGCTTGCCGAGACCTTCAAATGTCCGTCACAATATCTTCGTTATTTTCCCTATCAACAATGCTATTTGCGGGTTATTATGCTTCTACAATTCCACCTTGGTTATCTTGGCTTCGGTACTTGTCAATGGTTTACTATACATTTCAAGCTATGCAAATCATTGAGTTCGGAGGCGGAAGCCTTGTATCGTAAGTATAAAATAGTAATAAATTCTTCTCCAAATTTCGAGATCATTTGTTGGTAAAGTAATAATGCACACATGTATACATTTTTGTGTGCATTTTACATATATCAAAAAGACTTTAGGTAAAACTGCGAAACTTGACATGTACAAAACGCAATTTATTTTAAAGTATCCATAAGAAGCTTGAAGCGTGCATAAGAACAGTGAAGCGGCAGTGAAATTCAAAAAGATAATTACGATAGTAATGGTATTGAACAGATGAGGCACCAGACGCATATACTAAATATTTTTTGTGAATTTTTTTTTACCCTTTTTTCTGTCGTTATTAAAGAAATAAGTACTTTTGATAGTCATAAATATGCAACTGAATTTCTAAATTAATTGAGTAAATAAATATATTCTTAAATTCATCTTCATTTAAGGAAAACTATTGGGAATGAGAAAAATGAGTTTCTCAAAGTTTCAGTGGACGAACTTTCAATGAACAAAATTTTTTGTTTTTTTTCTGATGAAAATATTTATATAGTATATTAATTTCAATATTAACAGTTTTATTCTTTTAGAACTAGTTTCAGTCATTGAAAAAATTGATGACTATTTTCAAGTATAAAATTTTTTTAATGAGACTTTTTAGAAATTAAGTGAAATTAATATAATATCTTCACTTTACTTACCTTCATATAAATTTTAATTATTTAAAAAATCATGTTCTCAAAAATATAAATGTAAGCAAAATATTAATCTTTCCAAAAACATGGTTGCTTAAAAAAATTTAGAAATCACTAAATTTCAATGAATTTCTTAAAATTTCTTTAATGATTTTTTTTAAATAGTAATAGATATAAATCCTATGCTTCTTAAGGATCATATATTTAAGTGTCATGAAACCATGATTTAATTTGACATTTGAAACATAAATCCCTAATATCACCGTTTATTAAATCAAATTAAATATTATTCTCATACAATATATAAATAAAACTTATATAATTATAATAAATATTATAAAATTATGTATTTTTAATAACTATTTAGATATTGCAAACATTTTTAATTGTTTTTAATAAAGGATACGGACTTGATGCTCATTAACTACGGAATTGTTCTCCTAAAGAATCAATCAAACTATTAATAATTTTTTAATTATTATCAGCTATTAATAATTATTACAGTTTATCTAATTTATTTATGATGTGAGTAAATTAATTAATCATTCAATACAAGGTATTAAATCTTAAAACACCTCATTGTTATTATATTAAGCATCAGCAAAGAAAATGATAAAAATTAAATTTACGAATTTGCATATTTTTACCAATTTTAACAAAATTTTGTAAAATATTTCCTGCTTTTTATTTTTCACTATATAGGTTTTTCCTTAAAAAATGTTTTTTTATGTACGTTGTGTGTTAAAGTATAAGATTTTCACTTATATTTTTATTCATATCAAAAAAATATTTTTCAAAATATATTCTTTTTATAAAAAAATAGATATGCATTTTATAACTGCATTTACTTTTACTCCATATAGATGTGCCACAGAAAATACACTGTATGCTGCCTGCAGAAAGGAGAACGCCACTTTTATTCCTCCGAGTGACATCATCAACAAGGGAGGTGAGCCTTTACCTCTATGGGCGAACACTTTGATACTGTTCCTCTTCCTTCTAGTGTTTCGACTCCTGGGTTATTTATCTCTCAGGTATCTGAGACCACCTAAGTGAGGAAAATAACCGATTAAGCTGAGAAAATGGATATGCTGTGCATGGTTTCTAAGCAATGATTATAATTTAGTTTTTGATAAGAGCGAAGAACATGAACTGCAGCTTTATTAAAAGAATGAAAAAATCATTTCAGAAACCATTCAGCAAATCTCCGATTGCTTGATACTAGTCATAAATTTATACGCAATTGGAATACCTTTACATTCGGTAATATTTTTTATTATATATATGCAGCTCTTATATATCTCTAAGTAACTTTTCAAATATGTTGTATTATGTAGCCTTGTATAAGCATTTTGTAGAATTTATTGAATTTTTTGCATAACAACTAAAATTACTCCTAAGAAAGGAGATCTTTTGAAAATCAAAATTTTCTAACAATCGAGTGCACTTTACAATTGTACCATTCCAAAATGTATTTCATATGGTCACTTAGTTACATAAAAATGCTCTTATACCTTGCAATAAACACCAAAGGAACATTTTTTACTAATCAAAAATTGTTATTTGAAACTTATTGCTTAAATAATGTGAAGAATTTTCAGAAATAATTTTATAAGAAGGCCGTATTACTATTTCAAGAACAAAAGTTACACCTTCTTATAAAATATTGTACATCGTCTCTAATAAAGTTTATATATTTTTATGTCTATATACATTGATAAATCATGTTGCTAATATAAATAAATACTTACATCAATATGTTGAAATTTGTATCAATGTAAAAAAATAATCAAGCTAAACTAACACGAAAAATGCATAGTTTAGTTTCATCAAAATAATAAATCTTAATAAGTAAGTTTTTCTCTAAATTTAATGTATTTTAACATTAGTCCTCCATTAGAACCATTATTAATTTCTTAATATATATTTTTATTATTAGTTTAAACAATTATAATATTAAAAATAGATACTTTTGGATTTGTTAGAAAATGAATTTAATAATGCCACCTTTTTACATTTCCTATTTAATAATCTGCTTTTTATGTGCTTATGGCAAGTTCTTAGATTCAATATTTGTAAATATTTAGTACGTGAATCATTGTCTATTTTAAGATTTAAAAGGGAGACGCCATTATTGAAAGAAAATGTAAATTATACTTAGTAATATGCACTAAAATCATTCATCATAGATAGGCGGGAGGCGTCACTAATGAAAGAAATTGTAAACTACGCCCTAGTCTAGGTTACACAAATGCATTCCTCGCATTCAGTGTAATAGGAAAAAACATTTCATACTTATTACTTAAAAAAAAGTGAGAATTCAAGTTTTTAGATTAGCAGAAACATTTCATACTTTCGATAACGTTTCATTAACCTCATCATCATTTTTCTTTCAGTCAAAGATATTTGATACAATTGCAAGTATAAATTTGTAATAAAACTGTATTCATCTATTCCCTTCGAATATTGACGATTTATGATACTATCGTATTTTGTTATTTTTAGCAATTTACAAGAAATGAATTGTTATATACATGGAAAATTATACGTGAGTGTCTTAAGATGGATCATGTTATGAGCTTGTATTGAAAGATTTGTAATGAATTGTAAAGAAATAAGTTTTATTTTGTACATATAATATATTTGATTGCTATTTTTATTTCTTGTAAAATGTCCCTTTGCATTAGTCTTTATGCTGTAACATTAAACAGCGATATGTACTAGAAATGTGAAATATCGTGTGATACAACTGAATTGCTAACTTATCACTGCCTATTATATTGTAATTGTTTTCGAAGTAAAGAAAAATGTTTTGCAATATTTTTTGAATTGATTTTTAGTGAAATATCTTTTTCTTTCGTACATATGCAAATGTTTCGTACAACTATTTGACTTTTTTTTAGAATTCGTCCGTGTCTAGTGATTTTTTGTTATGTATTTTAGTTGCTTAATCTGATGTTGTGATATGAACTGGAACTCTTAGTGAAATGTACATACAAATGTACGAAGCAAAGAAATATGAATGCAAATCATAATATGTTAATGAATCCTATATGAGAAATATAATCTTTTTGATTTGATATTGTAAAACATTTTCATTGAAAACATGCTTGATAATTTAAATAAAATTTCCTACACTTTTGCTTTTGTTGTTATTTATTTGTATAAACAAAGAAATCTATTATTGATGATAAAATTTGCTGTCAACAAAAACAATAAATCATATTTATAATGTTTCCATTAATTAGTTATTCAAGGTTATATAAAAATGCTAGTTCATTTAACATTTTGCATTGGTCTAATATTTCGACAAATAATATCAACAATGTTGAATAGGTAATTCAAAAATGGTAGATCTTATTTGACACATTGATTAAAGGATTACAATCACAGATCGTCTTAGCTAATGCAACCATAGAGAAAACAGCAAATGTACTAAAACTTGTCATATATTTTTATCACGAGGAAAATTCACCAAAAATGATCAAGCATCAAATATGGAATGATATTGGTTAGAAAACTTAATTACAATAAAATACGAAAAACTTTTTATAGTAAATTTATTTCTCTTTTATTCATGATTCACTAGAATAATAAGTGAAACTGATATTTAATTAATATTAATAACCATCTGATACTGATTATTCGAAACATATAATTTTAACAAGACTTGAATATTTTCATCACAAAAGAACGCGATATATATAATAAGTAATCCAAAAATGGTTGTATTAATTTAATAATTGTGAACTGGAAATGCTTTGAGGATCAAGTAACATCACACTTGTAGAACAGAAAAACATCAACTTTTCATTTGGACTGCCATACCTTTCAAATATGTTTCGAAGTTTAACAGAGATACATCTTTCACAGTTCAGTTAAGTATTAAAACGCTTAAGTTTAATGTTCTTCTTAATGCTGTTTTTTTATTCGTTTCTTTTAACATATGCTAAGAAATGTTAATGTTTTCACTTAATGTTTAGCAGAAATATACAGTTAAAAACAGTTTTACAATCTTTAAGAAATTTTCGATTTGCAATATCTTTAGAATCTAATAAAATTCTATTTGTAAAATAAAACAAAATTTTCAAAATCATAAGCAAACCTTTTACATTAATTATTGAATTAAGTTACGTTACTGATAATCATTTTCAAAGTATTGTACAATAAAGCATTTTATTATTGTATAATTTTATATGATACCAACGATTAAAAATGATTCAATACCTATTTTTGAAAAAATAAGCATACATATATTTTTAAATAAAAATTTGATAGTAATGTATAACGTATTAGATTAATTTGATGTTATTATTACCTAGGACTTAAAATTTTGTTTGTAACTGAATAATCACTTTTTGCACAGGAATGCAAGACTTACATGTTAAGAGAATTTCGAACCATTAAAGCATTCATAACTGAGAGAAAAGTCGAAATAAAGAAGGGTTGAATTGGAAAACAATTCAATAGCCAGCTTACTTTAGCATTATTGAGTAAATGTAAAAAGAGTTCTTACTTCCATGAGTAACAGTTTCATCATTTTAAAAGCTATTATACATACTTAGGAAATTGTTAGGATAAATCATAGCCTGCGACAGATTTGCATGTTCGGATAGAAATTTTCTTACTGATAAAGGAAACTCATGTACAAAGCAAACATGAAGATTAATATAATATAATTAATATAAAATTTTAATTTTTTTAAATATTTGTAAATATCTTTTTAAATATATTTTAATCTTTTTAAAATCTGATAAAGAAAATTCATGTACAAAACAAACATGAAGATTAATATAATATATATTTAATATAAAATTTTAATCTTTTTAAATTGAAATATATAAAAAATTATTTTTTTATTTGAAATAAATAAAAAATAATTATATGAACATCCTATACAGTTTATTAATCTAAAATATTAATTTTCAAATACACCAGCGTTTATCAAACTTTCAGTATTCGCGACCCAGTTTTCAATCACAATTTTCATTGCGCTCCACGCTTACGATAAAATGTGTACAACAATAACGTATATTAAGTATATTAGATTCTGAGTGCATTTTAAATTATTTATAACTAACTTGAAAACGAGAGTAAAAGCGAAATAACGTTGGCGGGAAATCATATTTGGCATTTTGCCAAATGGACTGAGAACGGATGAAGTGAATGGAAGCGGGAAAAATTTAAATATAATATTTGAAATCCAAGCAGGAAGATAACATTAAAAGAAAATGAAAGTAAAAAAATTTGTTAATAAAAGATAACCAAGACGGGGAGAATTAAATTTGAAAAATGAGAATATATTTTTTCAAATAATAAAAAAAGAAATAGAACAGAAACGTGACTAAACAAAGAAGAGAAAAAAAAAAAAAAGTAATATTTCTGAAAGGGAATCCACACGACCGATACCGTCTCGAGCATGCGCAGAGCAAAGGTTTTCTCATACGAAGAATTAAAATGTTAATACAAATTTCGATTCCAATCACTCTCATTCGAATCGATTCTTTATCGTCATCAAATCTATCGAGAGTGTGTATGGTATATATATATATTTTCATGTTAATTGCAATTCATCATATTAAATATTTAGTGCAGCAGATTTATGCAGACTCATGGATAAATTTTTAAGCCAAAATAAGTGAGCATTAGATGATAGTCAAGCATCTACAAGTACACACAGACGAGTGTGGTTATTAGAAAAATAAAACCATATCAAGAAAATATTCTCAAGAATACTTAAATTTTGGGTTTACCAGCATCGAAGTAAATGAAGAAAGGATCTTGTGCTAAAAAATGTTGGCCGTAAACAGCATGGAACCTAATAAACTTAAGAGACATTTGGAAACCTTCATAATGAGTCACCAAACCCAGAGAATTCTTCGAATCAAAATTAAAATCATTTAAAAAGCAAAAATCCTTTTTAAAGAAATTTTATCTTTGAATAAAAATCTTTAATTGCATCTTACAAAGTTTCATATAAAATAGCCAGAGCCAGATGTAAAAACCCTCACACCGTTGGTGAAGAGCTTGTTTTGCTAGCAGCAATTGGGATTGTAGAAACTGTTTGGAGATAATTTTTTAAAACAATTGCAGTTCATACCCCTTTCAAATGATCCTGTTCTCGTCGAATTGGTGATACACCTGAAGATGTACGATGTCAGCTTTTCTCGAAATTGCGTGGCAAATTTTTTGAATACAGAGTGATGAAGCAATAGATAATAATAAAGATGCTCATTTAATTGTCTATGTTAGATTTTGTGATAATATTTCAGTAGCAGAAAAACTACTTTTTTCCAAACCAATAGAACTCAAAATAACAGCACTTGCATTATTTGATATTTTAAATGATTTTATGAACGTGGCAAATATAGAATGGAAACATTGTTTCGGAATATGCACTTATGGTGCTTGTTCAATGTCCAGAAGATTTTAAAGTATTCAAGTACTTGTAAGACAAAAATCGCTTCAGTGCGTCTGGACACATTTCATGATGATGCAGCTTGTCCTCACATGAACCTTGCGCCATTAAAACCAACTATCCAACCACATTGGATGATTCACACAGAAGCTTTAACTTCGAAAGAAATGAGTCCTGGACTGAATATTGTGTTAACTACAATTGTAACCGTAGTAAATTATTTAAAATTGAGACCCCTGAAATATTTTTAAATTAATTCTTGGGAATCATTTTTTAACAACATTTTCAATTTTACATCTTACACAAATCCATATTTTCTGTTTAGAAATATATGGATATAATCGAGATAAAATGACGGATTATGTAGTTGTAATAATAGACGACATTACTTGTGACGTCATATTGTTTCCAAGCATTTGCTGTTAAGCGTCATTTATCATTGAAACTGCCATAGACTTAGATGATAGATTTTTAAATTGTTATTTTTGAAATTGATATTCATTATTTAAGGATAACGTGTTTGCTAAAACTTTTAACTTTTTGTTTGCCTAACCTTTGATTCTCGCCAAATTGTAGTCACAGTTAATCACCAAGCTGAGTTTATTTCCAATCGTATTCTGGTTGCAACAGAACAATTTATTGTTCTGTGCCAACAAAAATCACCAATAAAATCGATAGCCAAACAAAAATCTCCAAGTTTGTCAAGAAGGCACTATTAAATACAATATTAAACAAATGTTTACATTGTATTTGTTTGGAAACGGTTGTGGATATGACGTCACACTAATGTCGTCAATTTAAAATGATTTTGAGTACTAATGTATCATACCGTCGATTATTTGGATTAAAAAATATTGTCAAATGTTGCAAATTTTAATCATTGTTTTCATACTATGGTTGGAAAATAGAGCAGTTAATTTTCATTTTCGTTTAAACAAATAGATAAAAATTTTATTTTTCATTTATGTTCCAATTTTTAATTGAAATTTTAAGTATAGATGCGTTAAAAATAAGCAATATAAGACGTCGAAGCAATTATTAAATTGCAATATTTTCAAATACATTCTTTTTACACGGAAATAATGGATGAAAGATTACGTAAGTAGCTAATTTTGTCTATCAGTATTTATTGTTTCCTTTTAATCTTAAAATATTAAAATTATATATATTACACTTCGATTATTTGGATCGACTTTTAAGCAATTAAAATCAAATCCAGCTGCTAAGATTTAAGCAATTCTTATGTTTTCTCATCAGTCACCAAATTTTTCAAAATTGTACTGGAATTTTATATTTTTGTCTACTCAAAATCTATTACGTAAAATTAAACCTCAGTTAAGCGAAGACATGGACATTTATGGTGACATCAACTTCTTATGTTTCACATTGTATTTGCAGAAGAATATCTGACTGTAATTAGTTAATATTTCCACAACTGTCAACTTCAGCTAATAATTGATGTCTAGTGGTGAAATATATATTGCTTAAACTGAAATATAGATCTGTTTTGAATTATTACTCTTTTGTGCAGAAGTGAAAAAAATTCAAACTAATCTACATACACAATTAGCTATGAATAACTGAATTTTGCAAATTTATTTATATTTATTGAAGAAATATTACATTGATCATATAAGTGGAAGTACAAAAATTGCGACTTAATTCAACTTGGTTGGTTGGGTTTTATGGCGCAAGGTCCAAAAGGGACAAGCTGCGCCTTCATTCAAATTAAGACGAAATAATTTAATTATGTAGAAAAAAAATCTGATGAAATGTGCTGCTCAGTGATATCAATCGTTGTTTTAGTTATAATTTAATAAGTAAATTTGTATACACATATTTGAGTGAATCTAAAGTACAACGAGTAAACTTCATTTCTTAAATATAATTGAAAATAATTTAAACTGATAAGACGGCAAAATTAGTTTGATGTGGATTAAAATTCAATTTGTTCAACTTAAACTTTAGACATTAAACTTTTATAATCAAGATATTTAGTATGTATAGTGTGAGATTTTCAATTTAAACGGAAACTCATTTTAAAGAACTGTAAAAATACAACTTGATGACTTTTAAGATTATCTTGATGGCTCATTTAGTTTTTCATGTTGACACCAGCAAGATATTTTGATCAGAATGTACTATCAAAACATCCAAACAATTACAGAACATTGTTTTAACAGCGGATATAAGTTTTGAGGTATGATTATTATTATTTCATTTAAATCAAAGAAGACTAAAGTAAATTTAATAAAGTAAATACTTTCATTTGCAAAAATAAATTTAAGAAAAACTTTTATAATGAGCAATGAAATTAGTTGTCAGGTTCTGTTGAATATCTTCAGTAAATAGGAAATAAATACGCTAAATTAAAATTTGCAAAATTATTAGAATCTAGTGAAACAATATAAATGTTAAGCCAAAAAGAAGGAACAACTTTGATATACCCCCCAAAATTTAAGCGCAAAATCTGGCACTCCTTACGGACTTTTCAGGGTTGCTGTTTCTTATTTTGGTGTTGCCAATTTAGGTTTTTTCAGCTTTTAGGTTTCTGCTGTTGTCAAATTTAGTATGTTCTTGTATTTTGTACCATTTTTTTAGTTTTTTTAAGTTTTTTTTGTTATTAATTATTTGTATTTAGCGAGCAAAAAGGCGCCAAAAACAAATATTTTGCTTGGCGAGAAAAAAAAGTCGTTAAATTTCCGATTTGGAGGGGTATATCAAAGTAGTTCCAAAAAGAAATATTCTAAAAATAAAATCCTATTGTCTAATATAAATTTTGAGTGATACTTAATTTTCCTACCAATCCATATGCAACCCTCACCAATCTAAATTTAAAATCCAAAGATAAAATTCTGAAACTTTGTATGAGTTTGGCGAGATATCTAATTTTGTTGCCCACCACTATACACATTTTCGTCAACCAAATTCAAAATCAGAAATTTTGTAATTTAACAATTTCGGATTTTTAATATTGCGATTCGGAAGATATTAAGAAAATTCTAAATTTTCAAGCAAAATTCTGAAATAGAATTTCGAGCTAAATTCCGAAATAGAATTTCGAACTAAATTTTCAAATAAGATTTGAATGTAAATTAGAAAAAAGAATTGTTAAGATTGGGAACCTTCAAGCAGAATTCAAAATTAAATTTTCTAACATATTTCTACAGTAAATTTTTAAACTAAAATTAGAAATCGCCAACAAGATTAAATTTAATTCCAAATTAAAACAAAATTAATGCTTCAAATTGAAATTTTAAATTCAAACAAAAATTTAAACAAACCAATTTTAATTTTATGAACTTTAATAAAAGTTACCAAATTTAAAAAGAGAACATAACATTTAGTTAAGGGTTCCCAAATTCAAATTCAATTTCGCATATACTGTAATTCGTTGGAGAAGTGCGGATAACTTACATGTATGTTAAAATTCATCATACGAAATAATACATTCTGAAATAATCTACTAATTCACGTATTTGACACTTACATTTGGCAATAGAATTACACCCGAAAATTAGGTATGCAATTTGTTTTTTAAAGTCTAATAAAAATTAATTATTATTAGAATTAAAAATTAAAGTAAAAAAAATGTGTCTTAAATATTACACTATTTAAGACTTTAAATATTACAAAATTTAAGACATTTTAATATTCAAGTAATCACAAAATCGCCTTATCTCACGCATTGATATTAATTTGATTAGCTGTATATTGTATTGAAAATGCAAATTAAAGTCAAGGAATAGCTAAAACCGAAAACTGATTTATAATGTTTGGCTCGACATAAATTATTTTAAAAATTAATTTTATCAATCAATTAAGTTTTACAAATATTCGTCGTATTAAATATAATTCATGTATGATTAGAGATTTTGGAACTAAAGAATATCAAACTTGTCTTCAAATTTCTATACTGACGTGACATTAATACTGTACAAAAATATCAAACATTTATTCATTTTCAATGAACTGATTTACTAAAGAACTGAAAGCTTGCAAGCGATGTTATAAATAATAGAATAAAGAACATAAAAAGAAAGAAGTCATTGACGAAAAAGTGCTCTTGTCCTTCCCTGTACCTCGACTCCTCCATAACTTACGGACCATTAGACCACGCAAAGCCCCAAAAGGAGCAGGTAGTGCCGCCTGGTCATTTTCTTTCCAGGATCTGGGTGATAACAGGTAACAGGTCGTTTGAAAAATGCCTATGTTGAACAAGTGGGCAGCAAGGCAGTCGTGTCCTATGGATTGACGAAAAGCTTCACAATTTTCTGTGTGGGCTGTCATAAAGAATGTTTATTGATCGTAGTCGCAAAGCGTTTCTAGGGTCACCTCGAGAACAGCATCAAACATAAGCCATATGTTAATGGAAAACTTCTGTGAACAAGAAATATTTTTCGAAATATTGAGGTCTTTCATATTATTATAAAAAAAGTTAAATATCAAATCACATCGAAAACCTAGATTTGTATTTCAAATCATTTGCACTTAATTTTTAAAGCATTGGGAGCTTTTTGCGTAATAACCAGTTTAAAATAGTTCCGATGTTTATCTTAAAAAATTAGACATTCAGATATGTTTTTTCAAGAATTTAAAACAAACATGTTAAAATCTTAGAAATAAGTCATTCAAACGAGCAATTGCTTATTCAAGAGAAGTAAATCAAATGTAATTTTAAGAGAGTTATAGAAAACTGCAAAATATTTTATTTTAGTCTAAGGCCAACTAAAAAAGTGCAGTTTGGAGAATGAGATTCAAAGCTAAATGGAATATATTTTTGAAATTTGTGTTAGAAGACGTCTGAAATTATAGCTAAAAAATATACACACATTTTTAAATCTTATCGATGTTAAAAATCTAAATATATTTGACACAAAATTATAAATGTAAAAAATGATTAAATTCATTTACTTTAACTAACAAATTAAGTTTTGATTTAACAGTATGGAGGGAAAAAATATTGATTTACTTCCCTTCACATAAATCAATTTAGAGAGAACATTCATAAAATTATGACGCAAACAGTAATATTTTGCTAGCACAATTGAGCCAAAACTTAAATTTGTCAATATATATAAAAGATCTATGTATTCAATAAAAATACTGAAATATTGGATTAAATTATTTTTAGAGAACACATGTTTCTCACTGATAATAGCAGTTGAAAAAAATTTTAGCTTTCGTTATTTTAATTACAGAACTTACGAAATTGAATTAGATTGTAAGTCAATATTATTTATTCAACTATTTGTTTTGAGACAAATACCCATGAAGACACACAACTTAGTTTCCGGTTTTAATAAAAAAATATTGTGATTAGTCGGAGAGAGAAAATTTTATCAATAATATAAAAAATAAGATGATAAAAAAAATGTTAGTCGATAATTATATACAAGACATTTTTTCATTTCCAATTATTAATTTTTAATTAGCATGCAGTAAAATGATGTTGGAAGGGATAAGAAAACAAGATGATGTGTAATAATTTGATAACTGTATGAAAAATTCAAAGGTATAATAATTGTATTAAAATATTATAAAAAGAGAAATGTTATTATTTTCATATTTAGTTTAAGAATTTCAATTATATTTTACAGATTGATTTAAAGTATTTTAACCATTCTGTGATTTAGCGCAGAGTTCATGTGACAAATTCAAATTTTTTCATTTAAAAAATATATTTTTGAATTTGTGAAATATTTTAATGATTCATTACAGGTGATTGATTTGAAATTTTATTTGTAAAGTAGTAGAACTTGTCCAACGTTTTCCAGATGGATAATCTCAAAATCTTTGAAATGATACAAGGTATTAAGAAATTTTCATTTCACAGTAATATTTTAATTTTTAATCTAATTCTAGATGGATTTTTTTGTCGTGTAGTAATAAATAAATGATCAAAACTTAAGCAGATATTTTGAAAAATGGATATATATACTACTGACAATTAAAATTGATTCATAAGGGAAAAAATATCAACATCAGCATAGTAGTATTTATAGGAATGTTTATACTTTAGAGAGAGTAATAAGAAGTCATATTTAAAAATAAAAAACTTAAGGCATAGAACCTGAGAAATCAATAAAGTGCATCCTGTCAATAATAACTGTACTTAACCATGTTGGTAAAACATGGAACCACGAGATTGGATAGCAAACATGGATGCATGTTCATTCAACGTATTTCAGTGACTGTATTAGTTATCGAGTGTTGTCATGATAATCGTTTGACAATCATTGACAAATCATTTTCCTTTTATAAGAAAACAGCAGAATATATGATTCTGTTAAAGAAGTGAACGCATTTGTACCAAGGAAGACACAAGAATATGGGTAACTTGCAGTTGAGAATTTTGTGCAGAAATATACAATTGCGTAGGCCTCGAAATTGAAGTACATATTATATCACATCAAAAATATTCATTATTGTAAAATGTAATAGTAAGAACGCGAGAAGGAGTCAAAATTACATTAAATTGTACCTTACTAACACAAAAGGTAATGTGTCAATATAATGATGTCAAATGTATATTAACAAAATATAATGTATACATTATCACGCCATACATACATGCAATCATTATGATGTCATACGCATAAATAGAATTCGTCAAAAGAGCTGATGCGAAGCCATTTCAGAGTCCAAAATATTTGATCACACTCGGATCTGTGATGCAACCTCTAAAGTAATCACAGACGTGATATCTTTACTGATAGTTCACTTTGCGATTAACATGGAACTTTCAAGAAAATATACTTATTGAAAATGGCATTATTTCCTCGCTTAGTTTTATTGAGTGAATGAAGGATCATATCACCCGTATCATAGATATGTTACTTATCATATAAGATAAGTAACATATCTCCCGTTTGACTTGTCAGTAAGAGAAATCGCTAAAAATCTGCACAGTATTCTGTATAATTTATGACTCCATCATTTCAAGCTCTATTGGAAGTTTGGAAGTTTTGTGATTGAAACAGAGTATCAACGGCGAAGCCGTTTTTCCTCCTCCATCTAAATGAGTGCCAAAAAGCCAATGTCATATCTAGTCGATGAAATAGGTAGGCAGAGCTACTGAGGTAGGTGTGGTCAGGCCGCTTTGGCGTCTCGCCGGCTAGCAAGCCGCGAGAGAAAGAGAAAACAAGTCATAGGATAGAGGAAGAGAGGTTATTGCAGTGTGCAATGATAGGATAGAGAAGTAGTAGACGAAGGTCATCTGACAAATAAATTCGATGAAATCAGAGTACAAAATATGAAAATTTATGTTAGTAACACAAACAAATAACACAATATTAAGAAAACAAATATTAGTAATTGATTAGTTAAATAAACAACAAAATGTTAGTGTTTCTTTTTTTTTTTTTTTTTTCTTTTTTTTTTTTTTTGTTAGAATATATGAATAGAATATAATAAAATGTTAGTAATACTTACTATGTAAGAATAGGATATAATAAAATGTTAGTAATACTTACTATGTACATATATACAAGTCAAAATCGGTAAATAAGTCAAAATCGGTAATTAAGTCAAATCCGGGTAATTAATTCTGTATCTTGTAGTATTTCGAGATAATGGCATCACTGTTAAAGTGAGCATCAATTGGCCTGTATTTTTTCTTTTCATTCATATTTACACAATTAAATATTTTGTTGAATCCGGCTGTTTCACATTCAACTACTTCATTATAGAATTTAATATTCAGTTTGGATATATGTTGGTGGAGCGTGTCTATTTTGAGATCCTTGTGTATTGCACTATTCTTGAGGTAGTACGGTGCACCTAGCATATATCTAAGAATTTTATTTTGGAAGCTATTAAGTTGTTTGATTTGAGTTTTGTTAATTGTGCACCAGGCAGGTGAAGCATAGGTGATAATAGGCCTAATCATGCTAGTATACAGTAGTTTTTTAACTTTAATACTTAATTTGCTATAACTTCCTATGAGAGGTCTTAGACTGAAGTATGTTCTTGTAGCTTTATTAATTACTTTTTTAATATGCTCATTCCAATTGAGGTTTTTATGAATTGTCAAGCCTAAATAAGTAGCTGAGTCTACTTCTGGGATTTTTTCGTTAAACATTTTTAGTTCTCCATAATTCTTTAGGCGGGTGCCAGTGGGTCTAATTATTATTAGATTGGATTTTGTAGCGTTTATGGCCATTTTCCAGTTTTGACACCACTTTTCAATTTCATAAATTTTGTCTTGCATCTTATGTATTGCATTGCTTGCTGATTTTGATTTAACAATGATGCCAGTATCATCTGCGAAAAAGGCAGTGATACTGTTAAAATCTTCCTTGTTAATCGGGAAATCAATGGTGAAAAATAAGTATAGAATAGGGCCAAGTACGCTTCCTTGGGGTACCCCAGCCTCGATTTTTCTTCTAGTCGATTGTTCGTTGTTATATCTTACAATAAAATTTCTATTATTCAAATAATTTTTTATGAGTAACACAATATTCTTGTTCATGTTGATTTGCAGTAGCTTGAAAATGAGGCCAGTATGCCAAATCCTGTCAAATGCTTTAGCTACGTCGAGCATAAGAAATGCAGATTTTTGTTTTTGATAAAATCCGTGCCCAATGAATTCAAGAATTCTAATTAATTGCTTGACGGTACTTAGATTTTTCCTAAAGCCGTATTGTTGTTCAGGAAGTTTTTCAAGGTAAATTTTTATTCTATTGTAAATGATCCTTTCATAGATTTTCCCGAGTGACGGCAGCAGACTAATAGGTCTGTAACTGCTAGTCAGCTGGGGGTCTTTATGAGGTTTCTGAATTAATATGATGCTCGCCTCCTTCCAGATTTGGGGGTAGTAGGAAATTTTCAAACTTTTATTAAAAATGTCAACAATGTTGTTGATGATATTTTCCGGCAGATTTTTGATCATTTTGTTATTGATTTTGTCAATTCCTGCGGCTTTTTTTGTTTTCAGATTTTTAATAATTTGTTGAACTTCAACTACATTCGTTAGTTCTATATCTGGATCTTCATTCTTTTCTCTCAAACTGTTATTAACATTTTCAATAATACTTTTCTCAAATTCATCATTCCTGTTTTCCTCATTTGTTGTGAATTGTTTTTCCATAGTACTAGCGAAAGCTTCTTCTTTTTCTTTATCTGTATAAACAATGCCATTTTCTCCTCGAATAGGTTTGCTTGTTTGTTTTTGAGGCTTTTGACCATCTGCCACATATTATTGTAATCATCTTCAATTTCATTTAGCTTTTGTTCCCAGTTTTTGTTTCTGTGTTCGCTACATTCTTCTTTTATTTCCCTTTGAAGCTTATTGATAATGGTTTTGATATTTGGATCAAGGGTGTTTCTATAAATTTTCCTCATTTTGTTCTTGATTTTGATTTTTTCTTTAATATCCTTGGGTAAAATATTGAAATTACTGATTGATTTTATTTTAATCGAAGCTTCCTCATGTGCCTTGATAATATCTTTGTTTAATTTTTTAATTTGATTTTCTATGGCCTCGCTTTCACTGGTTGTAATTTGATCAGTATTGGTTTTAATGAGGATATTCCTAAACAGGTTCCAATTGGTTTTGTTGACAACTTTTTCAGTAACTTTGATATTCATACCAACTGATATAATGACCGGTAGATGATCCGACGATAAGTCATTTATCACATCGGCAGCAGTGGCCAAAGATGTGTTGGATATAGCAATATCTAAAATATCCGGTCTACGTTGAGCAAATGTAGGATAATAAGTTGGTTCAGTTGGGGCAGTTATTTTTAGACTATATTTGAGTAATAAGGCTTCCAGTGCTTTTCCATTTCTGTTGGTGGCACGGCAGTTCCAACTGGTGTTTTTTGAGTTGAGATCTCCTAATACAATTGTTTCTACTCCAGCCGGAAAGAGGTGTTTGATATCATTTTCGGTGATTAGCCGCTCAGGTGGATTATACATTGCTGTTATTTTTAGCCTTTTGTTGTCGTTTAACTCAATTATGATGGAGATCTCTTCATATCCATCTATGTTTTTACTGCTGTATTCTGTTGAGGGTATGGATTTTTTGATAAGTATGAGAACTCCTCCTCCTCTATGCGTGTTTCTATTTGTATGATAAGTATTATAATTTGCCATTTTGTAATTTTTATTTTCGATTGCGTGCGTTTCCGTTATGGCACATATGTCTATGTCATGCTCGATGATGAGATTTTTTAATTCATCGAATTTGTTTATTAGACCATTAGCATTCCAGGTGCACATCTGAATTATTTTTGTATTTTTGTTTTTATTCATTTTCATTTTTATTTGATTGACCTATGCTTTTTACGAAGTTTAATATTCCAGTATTTTTGATATATTCAATGAGTTGCTTTAATTCAGATAAGACTTCTTTGGCCTCAGCCAGGGTATCTTTAGCTGCTGCTTGTGCGTAAGATTTGTTTTGTACTACAACTCCTTTGACTATCTTTAAATTATTTTCATTTTTATTTATTTGCTGTTTTGCATTTTGAAAAACTTCACATCCTCTATAACTAGCGGGATGGTCTCCGCCACAATTCACGCATTTTGCGGGTGTTTCCTTAGTTTTTTTACAGTCGACTGTTAGATGATTTTCTCCACACTTCACGCATTTGGGGGCGTGTTTACAGAGCCTCTGGGTGTGGTGCAGTGCCTGGCATCTGTGACATTGAGTCGGACCATTTCTATTTTTGTAGGACTCTACTCTGACTGTACAATTACTTATATATCTTATATTATAGATCTGTTTTGCCTTTTCAGTTTTCGGCATGGTTATTATGAATAGTGGCAATTTCTGTATTTCGCCGTCTCTTCTCCTTGTCATCTGATTGATATTAGATATGGTGAATCCATTATTTATCAGTTCATCAGTGATTTCTTCTATGGGTGTATCGATTGGTAGGTCTCTGATGACTACCCTAAGAGGTTTTTCTTCGTTTAATAAATAGGTGTGGTAACCTATATTCATGCCTTCTAGTATTTTTATAGCACTTTTGTGTGTGCTGCTTTCATTGACTTTAATTTTTATTTCATTGGCAGTGCATTTTGCCACATAATTTTCTAGTTTCTCTTTCTTAAAAGCTTCGTTTATTTTTTTCCAACTTATATTTTTTTCTCTTACTATGATGGGTGGTATTTTTCCACTCGGTTTCGCTAGTGTTCCATTGAAGTTATTTTCAATTTCTTCATGTACTTCTTGAGATGTTTCTTTTTCTTTTTCAATTTTCTTGTTCTTTGGTTTCATTGGTTTTTTGTGTCTTTGCCCTTCAGGCGAGTTGTCTTCGTCTTCTCTAACTCTCTTTGAGTTGTTTACATTTCTGGGAGTTTCCTCCAAAATTGCAAATTTATTGGTTGTTTCCACTCCATAAGTTATGTTATCGATTTGCATTTCTTTTGCAATTTTTTCGTTGGTATTTACAGGCTCAATGCTGCCTTGTGGCTTAATAGCGTTTGCAAATCTGTCACACATGTCGTTGACTTTTAAAAGTTCGTCTTGTGTGAATTCATAAGAATTCCTGATATTCGTTAAGATAGAGGCCACTTCGCTCAGCCTATCGAACAAATGTTCGATCATTAGTAACTGCGTAGTACGCGCAGTAGTATCCTGGGTAGTTTCCATGCCGTCCGTTCCTAAGCCTAAATCCAGTCCTAGCCTATCCAACGTGGGAAGTAAGTATAGGGAACCCCTCCTCCCGGAGGAGACAAAGAAGAAATTCGACCGCCCAGTGACTCTGAAATAGAGTGTGAGCACCTGGTCTAGAATAAAAAGAAAATGTCCAGAATCCTCCTCAGTGACCTTGATCTAATTAACAAGGTGTGAGTGCAATGAGATTAGAAAAACCAAAATTGACCGCAGGGACACAGAACTCAGTTAGCTATGTGTGCGTTTAGAAGTGTCGGTGGAGAAACACCTGCGCGGCGGCAACCAAACCGGTTTATTCACCGTACAGGCGGAGCGGAAGAAAGAACGACCAGCACAAATCCCTCTCACTTCAAGAATGATGATGATCAAGCTCTATTAACAATCATGATCTCAATTAACAAAATAAATCAAAGTAGTAGAGTGGTAGATAACTCTAGACATGGTATACTACAGATTCATATTATATCAAGACAGCACAATTGTAATTATTTATTTTTCTCATATCTGCAGCAACAGCAAACATTATCTTTCTGAAAATAATTTTAATTGTAATTTTTTTGTATAGGAAACCTTAAGTAAACCTCTTCGTTTATGGATATTGAAGGCATAACCAACACCTGCTTAACATGAATGCGTTTGCTCATAACAGAATGTTCTACTTGATGAACAAATTTTACAAGCATGACATGCCGCTCACTTAGTAGGTAACATATAGGTAGCCATTTTAATGGATAGTAATATAGTTGGTAGTTGTTTGAAAGTGGCTACACGAATTATTTTATACGATTAATCTAAAACGTCCTTATAAAACTTAACAGATCAGAACTGAAATAAGAAAAAATTGTAATTTTACACTCCAATCAAAAAGCATTTTTTTCTATTATTTTTTTTAAATCGCATATTGGACAATCAAGCAACTGGAAGCTGTTGTAAGGCTTCTTTAAAGATCCATACCATGTCACCTTAAGAGAGGACATTTCCTACATAGAGGACCATCTTCTTATGTTTCAAGAAAATAAATCTGGAATACTCCGGAGCACCATCCTCAATACATGGGTAAATTGTTGTTGTTCTTGTTACACCAGCATGCTTCCCTGTATCTAGCACTAAATTGGGCTCTGCCAGTTTGATAAATGCAGCTGGATGGCAATCTTTGCAATTTAGAAGCAGAGACCAAGCAGAAGACTCCTCAATACTTGGCCTGCCACCCTCAGAGGTATCATTTCACATAGAGGGCATTGCAACCACGATATATTTAACGTGCACCAGCCACCATTAGTGTACACGGCAGATTGTTGGTTGGGTGGGGATTTGAACTTATTATTTTCGTAAACCAAAAACAAATGCTCTAACCAACTAAAACACTGTGGCAGGTATATTATGCCTTTTTTTTTTTTTTTTTTTTTTTTTTTTTTTTTTTTTTTTTTTTTAAATATATATATTTGCTTTAAGTTGCAATGTAATACATTTGTTGTGTTTTTCGGGCCAATGTATGATCTAATAATTATAAAAAATGGCTTAAATCTTAAAAATACATGCAAAGGTTCTCTTTAATTTCAGGCTTATTTCTTATTTTTACTTAAAAACTAAAAAACATCATTAAAATTTTTAATAAATACTGATAGAACCTAAAACTATTAAAAATGACATTATTTCTATTAATAATAAGCACAAATTTACATATATTAGGAATATAAAAGTAGTTAAGTGATGATCATATGTTTGAAATTTGAGTGCACATTTGTGGCTGCATTTTTTTATATATCAGTTATAGTTTTAGATCATCAATTATTAGTTCATATGTAAAAGATATCAATATAGTTGAAAACAAAGATTTTAGTAATAAAACAAAGATTAAAATTGAAACCTTAAATTTTTACTGAAAAATCATTATATATAATTATCACTTAATATTTTTTATAGAAAATGACGATCCACTCATGGGTAAATATGCTCTTTTACGTCCAGTTCGTAAAAATGTCAAAGATGTACGTCGAAGATTGATATTTCTTGAAGACAAAAGCTTAATAGAACACATTGACACCGATGGGGAATTTATTGTTTCTTCTGGGTAAGTATTTCCTTACAAATTTTCTACGTTATTTATGTAGTTTGCTTAGATCTCATAAAGAGCTTTAACGTAAAACAACTGACCACATTTTCCCTTTGATTATAAATACATTGTTTCCTTCTGATTTTGAGAAATGCATATTTGTAAATTTATTTATATGTATTTGACTAATTTTGAAATAATTAAGTAAAAGACAAATGTGACTTTTTTACTTTCCGTAAATTAGATTTCTCTAATTGCACTGGTATACATTCGATATCAACATATATAATACGTAAAATATTAATACCAAAAATTGGAAAAGTAACCTACATTTCTTATATTATTGTATTTATAGCAGAATTATCAAATAATAAATTGACATTTCTTGAAAAATAAAATGAAAGAATATCACTAATGTAAATATTAATTTAATACATAAAATTAATAAAAAATACTAATTATATATATGCAGAAAATAATGAAATTTTAAGCGATTAGTTAATTTTAGGGCATTCTGTTTTTAATGCTACTTTTTTTTTAACTACATAGTATTAAGCGGATTAATATTTTTAAAGAAATATGTGCAATTTTAGTTTATTTTAACTATAGAAGTGTTGTGCTTGATTTCAAATATTTGCTTGAATTTAAATTATAATATAAAATAGTTCGTGATCACAATATCCTCCAAGAGAAGTGATACAACCTGGCAGGTCAAGTCTGGGCATTTGCAATTTGTTACTTGCTTCTAAATTATGAGGATCCACTCACTTCAGGATTCACGATGACACACCCACTTGGTGCCCCTTGCATAAAGAATGCCATTATGTCCGCCCCGTTTACCTAAACGGCGGGAAGGAATGCGTCATAGCTAATTCTCCGAACTTGTGAAATAAATAAGAATAAATATTCCGTCCAAGAATTGGAAATTTATAATTCGTACTTCTCATTAGAAAAAAAATAAATTGTTGTTTTTTAGTGCAGTTATACATTATTTATTGTTTTTGAACATTTTTTATATTATCCAAAAAAGTGTTTTTCAAATTTCGTATTAACTAATTTCATTGAAATGTAATTTTTGAAAGGAAATAAATATTAAATGAAAGCATGTGACATTTTTTTTTTGAGCAGTTACATTTTCTTTTAGATATTCATATCATAACTCAAGCTTTTTGTTGATCGATAAATTTAATTATAATACTATCAAATATGCCTGAAAGCTATAAATATTAAAAATGCCAATGCTTTTTATATACTTTTCAAAGCATCATGTGTCAATTATTTTAAAAATTCTTATAGAAATTTTTTAACGAATTTTTAATTAGACACAAAAGATCTTAATAATGATATTCAGAAAAATTATACAAAGATTGCAAAAGTGTTGCCTACTCAAATATTGACTGTACTCGAAAAGTGTTACAGCTTTTTTATAAAGAACTTATAATTTTGGCAAATCCATATCTTGTTAAACTATTTAAAGTCTGCTAATTCTAAGCACATGTTTATTACTTACTTTGAAATTTATTCAAGAAAGCTTGAAAAATATTTCATTTGAAACTTGCGCTATTAAATGATTTAGAAAACTCTATTATTAAAACTGATGTTTCTTTAAAAATTTGGACTATTATTTCAGAGCATAATAATTTTAGCAAACGATAAATATTTCTAATAATAATTGTAATTTGCAATAGTATTTTTAATAAGCTAAAATGTAATATGAATCGTCAATATCGAAAGGAACTGTATTGAACAATCTACCTAGCTGTTAAAATATAAGTTACTGTGCAAATGAAGTAACAAGCAGAAACATAATCCTTTAGTCTTTTGAAAAAGAAAGACTTCAACTAATTATAAATTAAGTGGAAAGCTATATATATATATATAGCTAGAGAGTTAGCTATAATATTAAAAACTTCGACAACATGTAGTGGACTGAATAAGACTGCTGTAAGCCATTTTTACGACCATCGCATAATATCCTTCTGGGAGGCTTTTCTATTGATAGTAGACCATATTTACGAGTCGCAAAGAAGGAAACCCTGAAAACTCCCAAGCCCCTACCTCGACTGCTATGCATGCAGAAGATAGAAACTCAACATCCAACTCCCGTTATTCAACAATAGCTAGAATCGAAACATGGACCTTTAGCTGTGAAAAGTGGTGTCATATACAAGTAGTTAAAATTTATCTTAATAAATTTTCAAATTTCGATACCATACATACATTATATTGTTATTATA
>JAPDSC010134907.1:0-13151 GCA_026290005.1 Latrodectus geometricus | reverse complement strand
ATAAAATTATTTACCAAAATTATTCAAAGACTGATTTTATTTAGAATTTCTTGGTATAAATTGATAAAAAGAAAGTTCATTGATCAACAAATAAATGTCGGATATAAAGACAGTTAAAACTAAGAAATTGAATGTTTGGAAAAATCAAATGTTATGAAATAAATTTAAAAAATAGAAAGTCAATGACAAATATAGAATAACTTTGAATCTAATTCTTTGGAAGGGAAAGACATACTTTTAGTAGTCTAACAACAAGAAAAAGAGAACTTTATTAAAATAGTTTAGATTTTGAATGAGAATCGAAGTCAATATTCTCAGACGATGAAAATGGAAAAACTTTATTGATTATAATTACGTTGTTATGCATCTTGTACGTATATTAATTACATCCATTTTTTAAGAACATTTTAATTAAAACTGCGCTTGTAAGTAAACTTGATTTTCCGATATTTTTCGGGTACAAAACTACAAGTGCAGACTAATTGACACGCAATTTTCAGGAAATCTAACACGTAAACTATATAACTATATTTTTTATATGTATGACTTTATAAATCATTAAATATCTTACAAAAGCACCATAAATCACTTATAGAAGTCAAATCATCCAGTTATATCAAAGCAAATTGCTTAATTATCCTTTATCATATTATATTGAATTGTGTTTAGAGTAATAGGTAATGAATCAACGAAGCTATTCTGTACCAAACATACGAAATATGAATTATTTATATCACATTAAATAGTTTAAAATTTTTTTAATGAATCATAATCCTTATATGTTACAGTGGATAATTTGCTGATATTATGAAAAAGATAAACTCATGGATGGATGACTCTTTACAATTAAGACAATTCAAAATATAAATGATATTAAAAAGGAGTCATGCAAAAGATAATTCTTATGATTTTTTTGTAAAGAATTAAAATCATGAGAGCTATCTTTTGATTTTGATTGAATAAATACATAGCGCCACATAAATTCGATAAAACTATTAAACAAAACCTTCCGGATATAAGGCGAAGTCAAGTTGTCTTTAATGAATCATGAGAAGCTTTCGAAACACTCGTATTGATTATCCAATGTTTTATTTCATTGATCATTCAAGAAAATATTTCTGAAGAATATTTTATTACTTTTCTATAAAATCAAAACTCATTGTTTTTTGTCGGTAAAAATATACACCAATAGAAAACAGTTTTTTTCGACATCTTATCAGTTAATGTTGTCCAATTACGAGCACCAATTGTCCTCTATAAGGTCAAGATAAGGCTCTATAAGGTTAATACCTTATGAATATAAAAATCATTATGGAAAATATAACAACGTTGGCAATAGCTTAAAATTTGGAGTTGGAAAAAATTAGAAACTTGATACTTAATGTGACAAACAAACAACAATCGGTTTATCGAAAGGCAATCGCATTTCAAACAGTTATCAGAAACCATATTTCCAAAACATTGCCACACTATTCAGTGAACTTTCTATTTAAGACAGTTTTCACTAATAGACATTACATCTGACTTGATTGTTCCAGTTAATCTGACCTATAAGATAATCTTTCTAAAAAGGAAAACAACTAGAAATAATTTATCCATATTTCTAGAGAATTAATTTGTCCATCTGATACAATAAACTTAATTTTTAAAAAGTGTTAAATGCTGAATCTATCATATTGAAATTTTAAGAAAATACATGTAATATCCGAAGAATAAAATTCATGAATATTATGAAGTTAAATATCATTTGTTTTCCATTTTGCGTAATAGATTGCCGGACAGCCTAAGCTAAAGTCAGATATATAAACGACCACTATGTGTGATTGCCTTTTAAAAGGACTTTTCATTGATTGTGGCCCATATTCAAGTGATGTAAAAGAGGAAACCCGGAAAACTCCGATACAACCCCCAACAGACGTTCCTGCACCAGGCCTGTAGTTCTATGGTGTCTAATACATAACATCCATCTTTTATAGTTTAACAGTGTCAAGTACCATTGATTTTTATATTAAATATCATTTCGTTGTTCAATCTGAGTATAATTTCATATTCAATTGCTATTTCATAACTACATAGTTTTCCTAATTTTTACATAAAATACGTCAAATATTCTCTCATATCAAAAGTTATACAAAATTTGTACAATTCAACATCAAAATAAATTATTATTATTTCCAAAAATTGAATTCGTGGTGTAAATAATACTGAATGTTCTGAATCACGAGTATTGAGTTTAGATTCAAACAAAACATTCTATTCCTCCTCACTTCATTTTTTCTAGTATCAAACCACAACTTAAAGTTGTTTCATTGTTTACTTCACTGTAAGATACAGATAATACCGTCTTAAAGAAATTAAGAAAATCTTAAATTGTCAATTGTAAAAGTATATATACATAACGTTCAAGATATATAAAGCAATTTTCTTATCAGGATATTTTTCTCGATTACTGGTCATGAGTGTATATTTTTAACTACAGAAAGTACAATTCCCTCGAGATAAATAATCATATTATGGTAATTTTAAGTTTAAATATTAAAACTTGCAGAAAAGTCCAGATTATTACATAAAGATTTTAGTAGGCTAGTTATATTCAGTAAAATTTCGAACTCACTCGAAAAGTTGCACACAGCCAGAATTTTTTCCGGATTAAATTAACAGAAACACGAAATTAAATTATAGAATCTTTTTATACTTTTCACTTAGAAAAAATTATATTGAGGGAGTAGTTAAAAATAAATTATTAACCTTTGAAATTTATTAATGAATTTTAATTTAATTATGAATAATTTATATGTTTAAAAATTAAATTGATTAATTATTTCCCACTTGGTAACAGTTGTTCCACCATTATTATTGGAAAATTTCGGTGCATAGAAAAGTAGTCTGAGAACTGAATTTGGAAAATAGCAATTTAATAAAATTGTTATGAGAAAAACTAATTGTAATAATTGTGATTTTTAATTGAAAATTTTGTATTAGTTTTTCTAATAAGGAAAGAAATTTTATTTTGTGCAAAGCATTTTATTAAGAAACTTAGATGAAATTGTAAAAATAAAATATATTCCTCAAATTTATTTTCCGTTTTCAGGTGAGATAGCGCGTGATCTTATAACCTTTATCTCATAAAATAATGTTAATAATATTTATATCTTAAAATCTTTACGGAAGCATCACATTTTTCGTATCATGATTTAATTCTGTTTATATTTTCTTTATATCTGAAAATGACGAAATTAAGTTTTTCAGTATATTTCCACAATATTAGTAAGACTAGCTAAGTACGATGTTAAGCAATTAAGAAATATCCGCATACATCGCATGCAAAAGTGCTAAGAAATAATATGATACTTTTCAGAGATACTTTCTTTTGCTTGTGAAAGTAAAAACATTTTAATGTGAAATTTAATTAGTATGAAATTTTCTATCAGTAAGATAAGATTTCATTATTACATTGAATGTGTATTTTTTCAAAGATAAAATTTAATATCCTAAAGAGAGAGATTTTTGATGCCAGCCATAGTTAAATACTGTCATTACATCCAACATAAGAGGAGGAAATATTTGTTTCTGACAAAAGGAGGAAAATGTTTTGTCAATGTATTTCAAAATTCTTACTAATTGCTCAACGCATTTTCTTTCTAAAAGCTCTATTAGAATAATATTTAATTCTGTTAAAAATATTCTTTAAAAGAATTTAGATACTACTTGTATCATTTTATGACTTTCTGACTGATATGTAAGCCAAATCCTATTGTAAAAGATAATGCCATAATAATATTCCCATTCACTTTTTTATACACGTAGGCGTGTATGGCATTTTCAACATAACATCTTACTTATTATCGACAGTTCTTTAAATCTTTACAAAAAAGAACAATATGAAAACCAATATTAATGTAAAAAAATGCATGCTATTATCTTAAATTCTTAAGTAAGGAATTTACCAACCTAGTAATAACACTTCACTTGTTGGACTGGAAGGTTCCAATTTGTATCAAGCTATTACTGAATAATAGGAGATAAATGTGGTGTGTTCTTGTTTAACATATGCAAATCAGTCGAGTGTGTATGTGTGTTTCTGTTTCCGTTCTCTGTACTTGTGTCACGTCAGTAGGACTGTGGATTAAATATTCCCCCAGGCAGACGTTGTTGATTTTTAAAAGCACTTTTTGTTAAGTTATCTACAATACGAAATCTAATAATTAGATTTAATTATATTTGCCTCATATTATTTACTTCTGTATTCTTTGCTTTCAATTAAGGAAAATGATTAAGATATGATTTATTGAATTTATGCTAAATTAACGACGTATTTAATGTTAACCTTATTATGTTATGATTTTAAGCAAAAGTATGTCATTCGTAATAATTGTGTGAAAACACAATTTCTGTGACAAAATAGGAATAAAATTATACCAAACTTAAAAATCATTTATATGAAAGCTGGGGTAACAATTTTTCAAAATTTTTAATTTCAGTTCTTCTTGAGTAAGTTTATGATTTCACTTTATTTTTTCACAAATCATGTTTTGATATTATATTTTGTCATACCTATAACTTCATTTTCCTTTTCATTTATTGTTGAAATGAATTATTTTCTCCTGTATTTTATTTTGGCATGATTTTTTTTATTTGTGCAGTACTAGAGTTTGCCCCAATAATTTTAAAATCAATGAAACTAAATACTAAGAAAATGAAAAAAGAGATAACATTCTTTTATTTGCACAAAGTTTCAAATTATTTATGACTAATGAATATATTTATAAGCTTAGTTTTTTTAATGATAACCAAGCATGGTTTTAAATTTGTGACTGTGAAGATGATATATTAATTTATAATATAGTGATAGCTGCGTATCATCAAGCACAATGGATTTTATGTTCAGAAAGACAACCTAAAAATTACAGTTGAAATAAATCTTCACCAACTGAGAAAGTTTTAATACAAAAGTTTTCTACAGAAGGAACAAGAATATATTTTTGTATATAAACGACACATCTGAATTGGTCTACTCATGAATTTGCAAGCCACAACATGAATTCTTACATCACTGACCCATGGATGCTCATTAAAAAACCCCTCCCTAATGAATAAATGTAAATGTTTCAAGTCTACACTGACAAGTGTGTAACATCACAGCGTGCTTTTTAAACGGTGGAATTAATGAACTAGTATTTCACGATGGTAGAAATTGTGACAAATCAAGGCTATGTTTGAAATTCCTACATTCTCACTTTTAAAAGAATTTGTAACTTTGACTTCATACTGCATTGACTTATGCAAAATCGAATACTTGATGGATACAAGTTTTTTGAATTTACATATTGAAGAGTATTTCACTGCATTTGATTAACCTAGCCACAATAGATCTAAAATAAAATAATACTTTATTATTTCTACCTTGAGTCCATAGACTCAAGTTACTTATGACGTCATTTAAAGAATATTATGTGGAGAAAGTGGTGCCTAATTTTGTATAAGTTTGTAGAAAATCGTTGTTCCACATCTGAAACATTTCAAAGAGAATCTATGATACATAAAAAAAAAAGTAACACAGTGAAATAAGTTATTACACACTGATTAATTTATCTCAGGCTTATAATAAGTAAATCTTGAGTAAAGTGACTGATCTCTTGATATCACTACTTTCCTACTAAAAAAGATGCTAAAATTCCTTATTTATAGTCTAAAATAACAATATTTTTGTTTTGATTTAAAATGCATAATAGTTTGATGTAACATTACGTAATATTGGAATTTTTTTATTAATTAGACAATAAGTTGCTATATTGTGATAGAATATGAATAAAGAAAGCATTCCAATGGAATGTAGTTTTTAAATGCATGTAAAATATTTACATTTTATTTCAAGTCATTTATAGAAAATAAGTAATAAAATTTAAATGACTAATAGTACTTACAACGCATCGTTTTACATCACAAATTTACATTTTTGCGAAGTTCCTCATTGTAATATAAGCTTAATGTTATCAATTATAACGATAATAAATAAATGCAAGTAGTAGTCATACGCATGGTATAATATAGAGGCGAGAAATACCAAAGAAAAAATTAAATAGCCGAATATAAATCTCCTCATAATACTTGACTAGCTCTGCATGAACTAAAATTTTAATGTCCTGGAGCATAAATTTGAACGGCAGCGAGACTTCTTGAAAGACGGTATCATAACTCCCTGATTTGTCATCACGGTTCCCGTTACACCTCGGAGTATAAATAATGATTATTGCGTGATGAACTATTTATTGGAGTGCTAAATTTACCTATAACGCTTCCTTCTCATTTAAATTCGCCAATAAAACAAACGCTGTCGCCCGTATTTCTGACAGTGTACATTCTACTGGGCAAAATAAAGTAAGAAAAAATTACAGGGAGAGAGTGTGTAATAAAAAATTATTACCTCTCACTATTTATAGTCATCACGACTACTCTGAACGATTGTTTTTAAAATATAACACCTTCAAAAACCCCTCGGAACAAAACAGGACTGAAAAATAAAAATGCCGAGTTTTAACAAAAACAAAAAAATGGTGAATAAATAAATAATTCCCCAGGACTTTTAAAGGACACCAACATATTTCCATAAATTACCCGCAACCGTAACAATTATTACGATCTTTGAAAAACTTAAAAATTTTTTATTAGTTTTGTTAGAACTTAAAGTCTTCCCCCCTCCCCCGTCAGCCCTCCTCAGAAATACGAGGAGACAGTATTGCCTTACGTAGAACATAAAATTGATTTACAACAAGGCTTTATGTTTCGCGGGTATAGAGCACCGAGTGGCTTTTAATACGGCCTAGCGAAAAATCTGCGCTTTCTGTACCTAGGCATCCCGATGGCTTACAGCGTGGGAGGGAGTGGGTGAAATATTGATTTATAAGGTTTGGCGTCTTGGCATATTGCTAATACTGAATTACTGACTCGTCCCTTTTTTTAGTGGGTTAAATTGTCAGTGAATACGGCGTTGTTTAGGAGTCGGCAAGAATTTACAACGAATTAGAGCCGAGAGGCTTTTTGGAGCAGTTGGGGAGGTGTTTATTCATATTTTGGTTTTCTTTTCATTTATTTATTTTATTGTTTGTGCCACCTCCTATTCTTAGATACCTTTCTTTAAAAGAGACACATCTCATGGCAGATGGAGAATTTGAAACTCGTAGAATGTCTTTAAAATACTTTGATTTAAAGGAGAATACTTATTGAACGTTTCTTTTCTTTTTTTTTAAACATTTCTTCAATATTTAAAGTAGTTTTATCTTAACCATCATGATTTCTTATTCACGAGATCTTGCGGATGGCACTGAATAGAGACATCGGAATTCTTCAGCATGCTCTAGCTTTATTTTAAAATATAGGTTACTTTTGTTGTATTTTTTCTTCTTTTTTATCCATTTAAGTTTTGTAGTATATTTGAAAATAATGCGACTTTATTATGACTCATACCAGTCAATAGTATCAATATATTATTAAATTTATTTTAAACGAGAACTAATTTAAAAGTTGTTTACATTAGTAGCCCCAACTACTTGTGAATATAAAATAAGGACTACCAGTTTAGAAAAAATTGTTATGAATTAATTGCAGTTATTTGGGAAATATAGAAATATAACCACTCAATAGACTGGATCATTAGAGTGATCCTAAAAATAATAGATGCTTTATTGCAGTGTCTTACATTTCTAACAATTTCTCTTAGCTGATAATTTTTAAATAATAATCTTTTGAAACAATTTTCTATTTAAATTAAAGATAACATTTTTGTTATTGAGAAATTGAAAATACGCGTGTCTCTAGAGCAATTTTCGATAGACTGTTTTCAGAAAATCTCAGATTACTTTAAGGGAAATGCTATAGAATTAATCAGAGGATTATTATAATAAATTTGTTTTACATTTATTGAGTTTGAGGATGATAAAGGGCATTGATATTTAAAATGGCAGCATTAACGGTGAGGACAAAGTATTCCAAATCAGTTTATGTTTCACCTACAATAATAGTAAAGCATATCGAGAAATCGTATTACACTGCTGGTCAGTATAAATGCAACACCCTGAAACAAGCAAATAACATGAAATTTACAACATGCATTAGTGGAGTATGCAAATGATAAAATTTCAGCGCAGACGCACATAACGGATGCCTGTGACGACATTTGAAAGAGCTACTTAAGGCTTGGAGATTTCGACGATTTCAATTTCTGCAATCATGTTTTCTGTAAATATATAAATAAAAAAAATCACATTTTAATTATTCTTCGTAGAAATCAACGATTACTATTTGATCAAGTATCCGGGTTTGACATAGGAAGGATAGTGGCCTACCAAGATTGTGGATTACCTTTCCGGGAAATCGGCAGTCGTGTTGGACAAAAACATACAACTGTAATACGGATATGTGATCATTGGATGCAGGAAGGTACGACGGGCTGACGTGTTCGATCACATTCACCTCAATGCACCACTTCACGAGATGTCAGGAAATTGTGCACATGGCAGTGACGGATCTCTCAACCACATCACGAACCATAGCACAGCGCATTCAGTCCGTATCATTCAGTGTCTGCGCGTATCATTAGACGCCGTTTACAGCAGAGAGGTCTGTCCATAAGACGTTCATTGATTGCTTTGTTTACCCTTCACGCAGAACCACAGACGTTCCCGCCGTCAATAGTCCGATGAAAGAAGCACGTAGAAGGCAGAATGGAATGAAATTGTCTTTTCTGATGAATTACGTTTCTGTCTGCAACATCACGATGGTCACCTTCGAGTCTGCAGATACCGTGGAGAGAGGATGCTTAACAGAGCTGCGTTATGCACTGCCACACTGGTCCTACAACTAATGTTATGGAACAGGGTAGTATAATATATCACTCTTCCACTCCTCTAGTAGGCTTTGCTGGTAATTTAAACAGTCATCATTACATCTCCGAGGAGCAAGTTGTTGGAGCAAGTTGGCTTTCCTTACCTTCAGGGCTTGCTAACAGCCATATTTCAACAGAATAATGTGAGATTGAATTGCTTCACTGGCCGGCTTGCTCACTGGATATTTCGCAGATAGAAAACATGTGGTCCCTTATTGCTCAACAACTGACCCAGATTATATCATCAGCTGCCACACCAGATCAACTTTGGCAGCGTATGGAAGCTGCTTGGTCTTCTGTATCCCAAGAACACATCCAATGTCTCTTTGAATCAATTCCGATACGTGTAGCAGCTACGATCTCCAACAATGGGGGCTCCTTTGGCTTCTGATTTTGGCTGGAACTACCTTTCACAGATGTCAACAAATTTAATAATTTGATAATTGGTCAGCATGTAATCTACAAGATTAATTTTGTTGTGACCACCGAAATTGCAACACCATGAAAGAAATCTTTTGTCTTTCTTGGTGTTGCAATTTCGGTGGTCAACAGTGTAATTCCAGAAGGCCGCATCAAATAGCCGCATCTTTTCCAAGGCTCAGGGAAATTTCTTTTACCATGCATAAAAGTAGAAATCATATAATAAATGAATTTTTAATTTATTGCGTAGTTATAATAGTTAAAAACTCTTACATTTTTTTAAGAAATTTCAGAATTTTTCACAATTTTAAAAACTTGGGAACTTTGAAAATTTTCCGGAATTTTCAAATTCTTCATGGGGAAAAAACTCGGTTTATTTCCGAGAATAGACCATATTTTCTCCCCATACTTACAACATTACTGAGAAAATAAGAATTTCCCTTTGAAAAGGATATTTTAATGATGGCTCTTATTATTGGACATGAATCCACAATTGATATCTTGATTACAGATGTTAATATTACCATTGTAGGTAAGTTTATTCCCACCATTGTTTTACCCAAAGCAAAAGGGAATAGCACATTACTAGAAGCTGATTTCCTTTGAAAAGCAAATATTATACTTGATGTGAAAAATAACGAATGGTTTTTCAAAAATAAAAAAAAAAACAGATGTTCTCTTTTGGAGAAGACATTTTTCATAAATTTTTTATCATGGCTGTTGATAAGGTTGAAAGTATGTTTTTGTTTGCATTAAAAAAATAAAAGTACTATATTGACATCAGAACAAAACTGTAAAATAAATGAACTGTTTGCAAACCATGAAGACGATTTTAAGTAGGGGAAGAGGCTACACCTTTCGTTTAACATCGAATTGAGACAAGTGATCATCCTCCGATAGCTACATCTCCTCATCGTGTTTCCCCACAACCTAAAAAAATTCTGAAGTCTGAAATATAGAGACTTTTGTCCGAAAGCATAAGTTGAGTAGCGTAAGTCTCCAAAGTTCCACTGGTAGTCCTAAAACCAAATCCAAATCGAACTTATTAACTCTGTGTCGATTATCAAAAATTAACTACTGACGAATATAGATTCATATCCTCTTTCCAGAATTGATGATTTGTTTCATGAAGCCAGACATACGGCATAATATCCACCATCGGCACATATTGCACCATACGGCATTTATGTAAAATTCGGATATAATCAAGTTAATGTCCCCGAAAATGACCGAGATAAAATTGCTTTTGTTTGTTCGTTTGTTTAATCGGTTTGTTAGAATTCTTTTGGATTTACGAATGTGATTGCCACATTTCAAAGACTAATTAATCATTTATGTAATGGATTAAATATTGTTCTCATACTATCTAACTTGGATGACACAATCCTCATTTCTGAAGCATTTGACAAACATTTAGAAATTTTAGAATAAATATTTAAAAGAGTTATTGGTTTTAAATTAAATGAAAACCATGAAAAGTGTACATTTTCTTGTTTTAAATTGAATATCTTGGACATTAGGTAATTTCTTCAGGGCAGGAAAGGGATTTTGAAAAGACTTCAGTAATTCAGAAGTTCCCTCCTCTTAATCTATTAAACGGGTCCATTCCTTCTTTCAGGTCTATTCAAGGTATCGACCTTTTATAGCAAATTTTTCTGAGATTTCAAGAACCCTTACCAACTTCACTAAAAAAATTACTCTTAAAGATAGTAAGAAGAACGAAAAGCGTGTGAAACTCTAATAATGATGTTAGTTACGCCTCCCAAATCTCTGAGAAAATGATTCAAGTTAATTGTATTTCATAAGAGCTAATGATAGCAATCATGCTTTAAGTGCAGTGCTACTGTAAAGCAAAATTCTTGATGAATATCCTGTAGAATTGTCTATTGATTGAGCTGAAAAAAATTATTCCACAATAAACGAGAGACTCTTGTTGTCATTTGGTCTCTGAGGAAGTTCCATGGCTACATCTAACGACAAGAAATTACTTTGGCATCAGATCATTAGCCACTGAAGTGGTTAGTGAGCCATGAATCCTCTAGAAGATTGGCCAAATGGGGTATAGAACTTCTATGTTTTAATTTGAAAATAATTTACATTCCTGGGATTGAGAATGATCTGCCAAACTTGTTATCACGTCTAGACTGTCAACAATCAAATGGTTTCTGCGAGATATGTATGGTGTCAATTGCTCTCCCTTTAAGAGTTTCTTTAAACATACATGAAGAACAAATAAAAGACAATGAATTGAAGAAAATAATTGAAGTTTTCTAATAAAGTGGCAAAGAAACTGATCTTTTAAATTCTGAAGACCTTAGCTAAATAAGTATCAAGGTATTTTATACCAATATTCATCTGATAGAGACTCTGAAGAGGCTCAGTTGGCTATACCTACCCAGGAACGAGAAAATGTTTTGAAAGACAATAGTGATGTTTTTATTTATGGAGTATCACCATATTGCTCAGAGATATTATTGGACGGAAATAAAGAAGACCATTTTTGTATGACATCCATATGATTACGAGAAAACTTGCATTTGTTTTTCTCGTTATCAATCTTTCGAGTGTCACTTTTGTTGCATGCTAGTTGAAAAGCTTACTTCATCAACTCATTTATAAATAATAGTTTTCATTTATTTATATTTACGTGTATCTTGTAACTGAATTTTAAATTTTCTGGTTTATGATTACGTTGAAAAAATTATCTAATGTTAAAATATGAAAAAAGTTAAAAATTTATTTGCGAAGTGTAAATTAAAATGATCATTAAAAATAAATTTGATAAAATCAAGAATTTCATTAAATCTAAACTATAAGTTAATTAACTAATATTATGCAGTTAAATTGAATATTCGTATCAATTGAAGCACAGAAATCTGTTATACTTAGTGATTTGACTAGACGTAAGTCAGCCAATTAGTCGTTGTAAAAGTTTTTAACATACATCACACACTGTTTTCCAGAACAACTTTTGGTAGATAGAAAACAGTATTCCTTTGTCGCAAGGGAAATAATTCGGAGAACTTACCAGCATCCATTCTAATAGATGAGCGTACAGAAACGCAAAACCTTTCTTCAGCGGTTCAGTTAGTTCAGTTTGAACCCGGTAATCTGCAAATGATTAGAATTTCAGTACTTTTAGCGAAGAGGTTACAAAATACATCTGAAGCACTACATTAAAAAAAGTTGTGCAGTGGATTTCTCATTCGAAAATTTTTTATAGGATCGTAATTTTCTCGCAATATTGTGTTATCTTCAATTTTCAAAAAGAAGAAATCTTAAACCAGCAAGTGACAGAATTTGATGAAGACAGGATCATTACTTAGCAAAATTTGGAATTGTCTTTCTATGATATTGCTACTCTCAGTGAGGGAATTCCAACCAATGCCATGCGAATATGGAAACCATAAATTGCTAAAAGTTATACTGAATGCAACTAAGATCTCATCCCATTCCCATAACTAATGCCTAAGTAGACAAATAATAAAGTCAACTTAATAGAACCATACAATTATATCATGGACCAATTATCAGAAAATAAGCTTGTTTGCAGGAGATCTTTGATCCACTTTTATGGTACAATATTTTTCAGCAGCACGAAATATCAACAATAACTAATCTAAGAGACGAATGTTGCTGAACTACTTGGACTATTCTGATAACCTTTTTGGTCTATTTCCAACTAGTATGGTTGAAGAAGTGTGACGCACACTTATGACAGCATGAATTGCAATTTTCAGTTATCCAAGCTTAATTCGACTCCATGTCAAACCAGGTAAATATCGGCTGTCAGGAGCTGTTACTCCAGCATGCTTCCCTGCCTGTAACTAGAACTTTTTTTTATTATTTT
>JAPDSC010134889.1:0-11213 GCA_026290005.1 Latrodectus geometricus | reverse complement strand
GTCTGTCTGACCCTAATTACGACAACACAAGAGAGAGAGAGAGAGAGTGCTTTGCTCTGAGCGCGCCAAATTACGCCGTCCACCCTCTTCTCCGGGGTATACATGGTATTTTTACAGGTAATCACGTTGCTTGTAATTACATCAGCTGCTCATGATAAACCATTCGTGCCAAACGAACTACTTCTTTTCTCATAGCTGCTGCGACTACCTCCACCACTCCCCATCTTGGCATCCTCAGCCTCCAATTTACCCCGTTCTCGTTTTCTTCTTAACACATGTGGGAGGTGGAAGTGAAATTTTTTTTTAAACTCCCCTCCCGATTTCTCTCTTATTCAGGGTATTTTTGCTAGAAGGATGTATTTTCGAAATCGAATTCTTTGTGGAAAGACGAGACAATGAACTTGAAGTCAGTCTATTAAAAGTGTGGGAGTTAGCAGCATGTGGCACGTGGATATAACGAGGCAGCAATTGTTACGAGAAGTTGTATACGTGAATGAAATAACGGTGTTCTCGCACGTTTTGTTATTTTATCCCGTATAAAGAACTGAATTGGTTAGATTCCTAATTTTAAATTAGATTCTAATCATATCAAGCGATTCCCATTTCGTGTTCTGTTGTGTTCAGTGCTTTATTCACCAATCGTCATAGTAGGTTTGAATAAAATTATTTTTTAAAAATACTTTGAATAGGTTTTCCCTAAACTTGTTCAAAAATATTATCCTTTATGCAGATTTGAAACTTAACAATTTTATAACATGATTCATACTAATAAGATTCCTTATGCTAAATATTAATTATACATTTAAAGAAAAAAAATTTTTTCAATTAATAGATTAAACAATAAATTAAGATTTATGAGTTTATAAAGACAATCATAGCAATTTTTGACAAAATTATTATATGTATGCTAGTTTATTAAAAGATTTGCATTTTTGCATTTGAAAGAAAATAATTCCTTATACCTTTTTAAGACAATTCTATACTGTATGTTTTTTATTCTTGGCTAATTATAGGTTTTAAACAAAAATTGTAAAAAAATTACGATTTTAAAAAATCAATTACAGAATATAAAAACATCTGATTTCTTTTAACGGTAGGGACTGATGTGTGTGGATTAAACTTTCACCACAACAGCTTATTTATCATCATTCGGTAAGCACCTGTTAGACAAGCCACGGTAGCAATACCCAAGTCACAGAACCATAAACGCGTTCACAGGATGTTTCACATTAATCTGTCATTTCAGAAGAAAAGATGAGGCAACAGAGAGAGAGAAATTAACATTTATGCCCGATCTGGGATTTGAACCCAGGACTAACAGCCTAGGAATCAGGAACGTTAACCTCTCAGCCATTGGCCACTATCATCGGATTTGCCAATCTACAAAGAATTCCAGAACACAAAGACTAATGCAATTTGATTAACACACACAATTCAAACTAAATTATGAATCTCTACAAAAAACCATGCTAGAGTTATAAATTAAGCACATGATCTGTGCTAAACTTAGATGGTTTTCTTTGGTTAATTGGCTTATCGTTTTACGGTCACTTTTAGACCAAAAGACCTAATTTGAGTGAAACCTATGATTTAAACTGCATTCAGATCAAACACCATCTCCATCCAAAGTTGATGTCAAATTCCTGAAGGGAAATGAGAAATTGAAGACTACATTCGACCAGATTAGTAATCTTAGGTTTGTAATCTGAAATCTATATATAATGAAATCCTTAAATAATAATGCATCCTTTTAATCCTATATTTGTATGAGGTTAAAAATAAGAATCATTTATAAAAATAATGTTATCTTATTTTAAGTGTGTAACAAGTATCATTACAGAAAAGTTTAATACTCCATAACAAATAGATAGAAAACAATAAAATAAAAGTTAGAAAGATATCTTCTTTTGGAAAATATTTGACAAAAAGATGTGTACTAATTAAAAACGTTATATATAAGTAGCTCTATTAAAAATTTAAATCTAAAATTGATAATAAAAATACTTCACTATAATTTTGAATATTGTGTTAAATAAAAAACGTTTAGAAGTACTACAGCATTTCATAAGAATCTCGCTTAAAGGTGTTTTAAATGAAGATTCGTCAAGCTTAGCTGAAGAGGTGTTTTGAAGAGTCACGAAGTATTTGCAATCTGAGCTTTCTTAAGCACCACTTTCGAAATGATTACGATGACAAGAATCGCTAAGGATTCGCAATCTCATCCAGGTCGTTTATCCATCGCAATGTTTGGCCTCACCGAATGCTTTCTACGACAGTCATTTGATTTCACAATAGTGATAGCCAGTGTCCGATAGGGCTGTTACGACCATCCTGGTGACAGAAAGTGAGAGAAACACTCTCTTGCCTTAGAGGAAGAATTATTGGTTATGCAATCATCCCCCCGGCACATTCAATTTAAATTCTCCCCCGACTAATCGTACTAGACACTTAGTACACTATGGCCTGCAAGCGACAATCCGTTAATGCTTGTTATATGACATCTAATTTTCCCCTAAAAGATCAATGGGACATTTATTCGATGAAATCACTGTGGATTTAGGAATCATTTTGTGTCTCATCTTTTGTCCTTGATTAATTATCTTAAAAGCAGGCAGAATAGGCTCTGAATCTCGAACAATATCTGTTATATTATGGAAAACTTAAAAAAAATCTCAAACTGTATAAATAAGTATAATATTAAAGGATATTGTAATAAAATATATTAATACAATACCTTTGATGCTATTTTATTTATATGATTTGAAGACACTGATTAAATAAGAAATGTCAATTAAATATTTGTAAAATAAAGGCAAAATGATAACACAAGTTATATTTTGCTAAAGTTGATTAATATGGTTTTTTAGTGTGCTAAAATAAAATTATAAAAATTTTTTGTATTATAAAGTATTCCAAACAAATTATTTAGAGAACGCCTTACGTTGGAGTACGTTACAATTGTTTACTCTGAGGAATACTTTACTTTTCTTAATTGTCTTCCATTAAACTATATATTACCCAATATTAAATAGACAATTTTACATCATCAACCTATAAAAATTAAATTATAATTCATGTTAACATAATTTTAATTAAATTTTGCATTTTTAATTAACGAAGTAAAAGTATCCATCCTAAGTTAAATTAAATATACCTATTAAACATAGAGGATTAGACGGAAATGATTACAATTAATATCTGTATAGCATTTATGTATAAAAGAATATATAATTAAGTATCATAGCATTTTGCTATCCCTCATGATAGTTAATTGTAACGACTAGATTTCTGATACGTTAAGACTCTTGAATCTAGTGTTCTAGCATATAATGCATATCATATTATTGAGAAAAATCAATTACAACTTACTTTATTTATTTATTTATTTTTAAAAATGTGGACATAAACTTGCAATAAAAGATTCTGAAGTATCAATAGAGTTAACGAAAACCATTAGAATGTTTATTTTAAAATGGAATTTTTCCTAAATGTCAAAAATAGCTGAGGGGGTAGCATTCTTGACTGTTTAAACTGTTAATTTCGCGTTCGAAATTTAAAAATTAAAATTTTTAAAATATTTTTGCACCCATGTTGAGAAATCAGTTGAACACAACTGTAATATTATCTAATAAATTAAAAGTTGTTTTCATCTAGTTGAAGAAAGTCGAGAAATATACTATAGTAATTCTAACAAGAAAGTAAGAAAAATGCAATTTAGGTATTCTAGAAATCTTTTCTAGTAATTCTAATAGAAAGAATAAAATTCTAACTGATCAAATAATAAATTTGAAAAATAAAAATTATTGGTAGTAATTCTTCTTGTCAAAGTAAATAAATGTACTTTGGTAATTCTATAAGAAAAAATAAGGATAATTTAATATCATTTACTTGAAATGATTAGAAAATTTTTACAGAAATTTAAAAAAGGAAATCTCAAAAATTTAACAATAAAAACAAAAATTATGAAAAATTTGGGAAAAAATTTCTGGGCAATCAAATGAAAAATAGGAGAGAAGAAATGAAACAGCTTAATATAAAACATAAATTTGTAGTTTTAAATATGTTTCTAAAAAACTATGTTACAAATAAATCACATTTACTGTTATGTACAATAAAAAAAAAAATAGTTTGTGTGTTATAGAATCTAAATTAATAAAACTACTCATTCGTGGCTAAAACTTTAATTCGAAAGAGAAAAAATGAAACAATTGCATCTTATTTAATCGTTTGCTATGCAAGCAATTTCAAATATTTGTCGAGAAGTCTAAATTAATGATAAAATATATGTATATTTCCTTTTATCATAATTTTTAATTTAAATAAAATTTAAGTTTCATTTAACATTTATTAATTTAGCATTTCTTTTTACAAAATTTATGAAATTTAATAGCTTCATGAGTTGATGAAGTAATAAGAAAAATAAGAAACCTTTGCTTAAAAGATAGTTTGTTTTAAATCTTCAAAATTAGAGAGAAGATACGTTTTATATATAAAATGTATCTTTATTTCAAAGAAAGATAAAATATCTATTTTCAACGTAAGTTTTTTATCCCTTTTATTATTTTTGTTTCACTATAATTGTTGCGAAATATGAAACCAAACTGAGGTTGTAAATGGAAAAAAGAAAAAAAAATTTGCAAAGAATTTACTAAAAATAGCATCCAATTTTTCGTAACCTAATCATATAAAAATAACAGTGAAACCATAAGAGTTTTTTATCGAGTTGATCATGTTTACTTAATTTAAATTATTTTCTCGCAAATGAACTTAAACAAATAAAAAATTAATGGAAATTATATAAATTCCGTTTTTAAAAGAATATTGTTATTTCAGAGAGGAAAAAGTGAATTAAACATTTTAACTGTGGAATACTTTTGTTTTATATACTTATCTTGGTACCTATTTTGGAATAAAAAAAAAATCGAAAGGAACCTGTTTGTAAATTTGTACCAAAAATTGCACTAACATTTTTGCTTATGAAGAAATAAAAGCTTTATCTTAGATGTGAATAATCACTAATTAATTATAAAAAATTTAATTTTATTTTGGTAGTACAACTAAAGCAATCTGAAATATTTTTAACCATAACCGAATCTGATCATAACACAATGGTAATAAGAAAATTACTTTCTTATTAGCATTGTGGACATTTGAAATATTATTAATTGTGCTTATCGTATATATAAATGTTGACAAAATAGTTTTTTGCTGTCTATAAATGATTTTGATGCCCATACCAATTAAAATTGAGAACAAGAATTTTAATTTTTTTGTATGCTTTACATTTAATGATGTTAATGACATAAATGACAAAAATATTCATAAAATTTAAACTAAAACTACTTTACAGTAACAAACAACCAAGAAATAGTCATATATATGTGTGTTTTAAATTCATAAGTTATTTTTTATTATTTTGAAATAATATATTTTAATTTAGCTGTGAAAATCTTTAGAAATCTTAATTATTTTTTCCTAGAAACGAATTTATTTGAAGCAATATGGACATTTTCTCATTATTTTATAATGAAATATTACCTTAATAATCATTAAATATATAAGTGAATTTTACGAGAAGAAAATTCATTCTAAGTAAAGAAATACTAATAAGTACATACGGAATACAAATAAGGAATAATACCTTTCAAAAAATTTATTTTATTTTCTTATTCCTTATATTTATTATCAACCAAATAAAGGACAAAAGTATAATTATTAATTTATAATAAAATAACACAGAACGTAAACAATCAAACGTTTCTTTATGTCTTGATTTTTTTCTTACGATTAGCTCAAAAATTTCAATTAATGTTTAAAAAATAACTCATTAGTTACTCAATTTTAACGCTTGAACAAAATATAAATTAAGAATTCATATGGGCATGATTGAATTTTCCATTTTTAATAATCTTAAAAAAAAATCAAATGCTTTAAAATTAAAATTTCGATGTTATTATTTACCTACAAAATTACACACTATTCAAACAACGACATTCAATAGTAATTATTTTAAGGAAATGTAAGATTTGCTATACATTTTAAGCAAAGGAGGTTTTTAAATTAATTATTAAAAATGGCTAGCGCTGCTTTTATGAAAAGGAAGCAGGAAATATTGTTTTGGTTAATCTGCAATATATATCTGTGTTTAATTAGCCGGCGAATATTGCTGACAGAAGGAAGTATTTCCTTCATTATAGACTGCCTTCAATGAGCTTGATAATTAGCTAGTTTAATTAGCATCTTTCCTTTTCTCATTAACAAGCTCCTGCTTCTCCTTCCATTCGACGGCCCACAAAATAATGAGACAGACAAACAACGAACAGGCTGAAAGTGATTCTTGGCAGCCTTCTGTGGAGTGCTTTTTATGCGTGTATCATCCAACGAACTTCACATGCTCTAATTATAAAAAGTGCAATTATTTTAACATCTAAGACGTATTAAACATTGCAATAAATTTAATTATTTTGCAAAATAAATGAAGAAAACTGTTATTTACTGGAAGGGTTTCAAACTAAGAATGAGTAGTTGCAACTAAATTTTTAGGGCTGATATTTTCCAACTAGCTCATACAAAATGCAAATGTTTATTACCATAATTCTAAAGCACCACACATAGTAGGTACTCATGTATTACTGTAATAAAATTATTAGAATAGCATTTCTCTCAAATAATAACTGATTCTACAGTTAGAGAAAATGCCAGTAAAAAATGAGTGTGAATATATAATCCAAAACTTATTTAAAAAGTTGATTTCATTATACTATTTCACAATTTTCGCTCTTATAGATTACTTTATTATTTGTCAAAAAGTCACTCATAGTAATACTCGGGTATTGTTGTATAAAAAGCATTTATATTAATAATTTTTGACTCAAATGGTTTCTATAAGAAAACAAATTAGTAAGGAATAAGAATATATTTGCAATATGAAATTATATAAAATAAAGTATCTTCATAGGAAAACTTTTGAAATATTGTTAATAAGTATATATTTGCAACAACGTACATGTTAATTACTAGATATTGTTACTACTTATGCCTCGTTCTGCTGATTGATATTAATGAATTTTAAGCTAAATGACTGTACGAAAACTGTCTTTAATGATTTTGTGTCTTGATGAATGTACTTATTAATTAATATACATTGTTATTAATTTTACGTCATTCTGCTAATTTGTCAATAATAAGTTTAACTCAAATGAGCATAGGAAAAATATCAGAACTGATTTTGTGTTCTTGACGAATATACCTGCTTATTAACTGATACTATTACTACTTTCCCGTCATTTTGCTGAATCAGCATTACTAAAGTTTAATTCAAATGATCATACGAAACATATCTTTGATGATTTTGTGTTATTGACGCAAAAGTACTTCTTCCGAACATAATAACTGACACTGCTAAACAGGTATTAATAATATTTAGCTTTAACGATAACTAATTCTATGCTAAGAGAATATGCAAGTAAAGTGGAGAATGAATTCACATTACCAGCCTTGGTTAAAGTAGAATTAATCTTATATCTCTCAAATTGGTTCTTATAACATTCGTCATCACATCCACCAGTTATTAAACCCACTAGATCCTTAGTAAGCATATTTACAAAGTTAGAAAAATATCTACTTAGATATTCGATACTTTGCTAAGTTTGTACTAAAACGATTTATTCTAACGGTAATTCAAATGGTAAAGAGAATATGTCAGATTGCAAGAGTATAAATGATATCAAGTTTTGCACTGCTTATTATACTAAAATACCTAAGAAAATAACTCTTTCTGGTTTTCTTAGTCTTCCTTACAAATCCGCCAACTATTTGATTAATGTATTTGACTCATATATAGTTCTATTCAATTCATGTTAATGATGCTATTCAGAGGTAACTAATTACAATAGTATTCAAATGGTAGCTAATTCTATGATAGGAAGTCACTATAGAATGTTTTTATATTATCATATCATTAAGGTATAGTTCACGTTAATAACGTATTATTCATAGTAGCCATTAATTGCTTTACCTAACAAACATTAAAAACAATGCTACAATTGCAATTTATTGCAATATTAAATTACTTTGATTCGAAAAAGGGAATCCCTCTGTTTTCCTTAAGTACTGGTTCATCAGAAATAAAACAAAAATAATTGATAATAAGGAAGATGTATAATTAAAAAATTCGTTGCAATATTTATTCGACAGTAAGTTTTTGAAAGAAATAAAACATTTCAAGGGGTCTGTATGCATTTTTCAAGTGAGATCTCAATTTATTATTGGAAAAAAGCTACTTTTGCAGTATAGTGAACTTTAATTAAGTCCACCATCAGGATTATTAGAACCATAAGAAATTTTGAAATTGCTTACAAAGTTTGCAAGCATTAGTTTGGTTGGATTTATTTTATCATGTTTATAACGAGCATGTTTATAAGTTGATTTCATGTTCCAAGCATTTTCGGAAAGTATATGTATATATATACATGAGCATATATACAGATATAAATATTCAATTCAAATTCAAATATTCAATACAAATTACAATTCAGGTTGGTGAATGTTTGGCAACAATTCAGATGTATGGTAAAACATGCTGGAATAAGTCATTATAATACTCAAAAACTTTAACTTTCCTTGATATTTAATTTCTAGATGATATCAATAACAATATAAATTCAATAAATATTGTTTGTACTAAGTTAACAGAAAATTTCATTGAATAACCCACATTTTGCACAAACGAACATATGTTATTTTATAGCTGTGGAATAAGATTAAAGTCAATAGAAGGCTTCGTTTTTTACTTTTCAGTTTAAATATTCAGTTTATTAAGAATTTTGCATTTAAGAGGTTACAAACTAAGTTTAGAAAAGCGATGATCCAGCTATAAATGCCGGTTTAAAATACATTTAAGATTTTAAACCACTTTAGAACCACATAAGAATTCCACCTTCCTGGCGCTATGGAAAGCACTGAGTAGATAGATGAACATTTTAATAATTCTAATAGTTTCTTTCTAAGTTTCAACAAACAAAGTTGTAGATTCATAAACTGCAAGAACACAGAGAAAAAACGAAGATGTTAAACCACGAGAAAGGAAATTACTCAAAGAGAGAGAAAAAAGTCATACTTTATTAAGTCTATGAATAATGTTTATTAATCATTATTCATAAAGTTTGACAACCTCCGCAAGGGATGTAGGCTTCACTTTTATACTCCCTTGAAGTATGAACATTTTTAAGCCTCCAAGAGAGAAATATATTGTGTAAAAATGTATACGTTGTCGAATGAGACACATAATGCATGTAAGAATTTCCAAATGGACTGGATCTTTCATGTAAATTGATCAGGAAACAGGTATGGTGAAGATTATCCTCTACAATTCCAACCATGATTTTGCCATGAAATGTGTCTGCAACCTAAGTAAGTGTCGCATGTGAGTTTGTTATTGGTCATGTATTGTCATGAGTAATTGAAAATATTTTTGCTTATAAAATACACCTCACCTGAGAACAACACTAAGAAAAATATTGAGAAATGGGAACCTGGACTTCTTTTCTGCAAATACCAATGTAAAAATTTCTGATGAGCTTGATTGTTCCATTCTTCCAGTAAGAAGACGTGCTTTAAATGATATGAATGTAAGCTATTGGTATCTAGAACCCCTCCCCCTTCGTTGCTGTGTGATATCTTGATTTCATAAGAAATTCTTAGTGTAGATGTGTCCTCGATCAGACTTCGCGCAGTTTCCTCAGTGTCTGGGATATATTTCCTTCGATGATGATTTCGCGTGATCTTCTGTAAAAAGTAAAAAAAAAAAAAAAAAAAAAAAATGCTCATAATTGCTGATGTAGGCTCGCAAATATAGTATGGACAGGAGTATATAGATTAGATTTGATTTTTTTTAAGATTAGATTTGAGTGATTCAACCATTATCTGTTGCCCCCTTACGTCAAAAGCATATTGGTTTTCTATTAGATCATACTACCTGCCATTTTCAACATCTCCTTCTTGCTTACGACATGAAGGTTTTTCACAGCACAACTGCTTGCTCTCGAAGTTTTGCTTCTTGCGATTAATTCAACTCTCTAATGAAATTTTTTGGTGAAATTTTAGAATTTCGCCAAGAAATTTTCATTAGAATTTCAAAGTTTTGAAGATTTAACACTATTTTCAAATTTTTGTGAAGGGATATCTACTCGCCTTACCACAGTCTCGACTCTCACAATTTAACCAACAACTTAGGTAACTTAGGGAACATATTTTAACCAACAACTTATCTAATTACTCAGCAACATTTTATACATATTGATAAAACTAAATAGTCTGAAAAATAAGAAGAATCTATTATTGGTATCCAGACAACCATGCGTCGAAAGCTTCACGAACGTGGTCTTTATGCAAGATGACCCACGTCCCGCTCACTTCATATTATGAGCAGAAACGCTTGCAACGGTCTCGTCAACATGTTCACTAGACGCGTGATCAATAGAGGGCTATACTTTTAACGGGTCCAAGCTTCAAAAGCGATATTTTTATTTGAACTCGTTTTCTCCCATCAAATATCCGTGAAAGATACACATACGGATGAGGCAGCGTTTGCATTTTAGGTGGTATTTCTCTGGGTAGATGTACATACCTCCAAGTCTTTTCCTGCGGAAATATTAATGTCTACTCTTATAGAGATGACATTCTGGATGCTTTTGTGCATCTTTATGTCACGGAAATAGGTTATGCTTTCCTGCTGCAGGATACTGATGTGAGACTAAACAAAGCTCGCATTGTAGATGCTTATCTTGAGCAGAAAACAATTGAGCCCATGATGTGGCCAGCTCGATCATCGGACCTTAAGACAATATATTATATTTGAGGTGCTCTAGAATGACATATATCAGCTCTCAATCCCTTTCCTTGGACCCTAGCCAAGTTTTCAAGTGCTTTGGAAGAACAATAGCTCGCACTTCCTACATAATTAATAGATCGCATAAATGAGAGCATCATACATCGTTGCATATGCTGTATTGCTTCTCAACGAGGGGATTCATACCCCATATTATAACATGCTTCCATTCATCGAATCAAATTTCATCAGAAATGTTCAAGACCCTCTCACGATCATCCAAATAAATACCAGGAAATCGAAGCCACCTATGGATCTCCTACGTGTTACTGCAGAAAACCATAAGGTTGATATCTTTATTTTACAAGAGCCTTTCCTGCAAGAT
>JAPDSC010134879.1:0-16697 GCA_026290005.1 Latrodectus geometricus | reverse complement strand
TTTTTTTCCGACGTCCCATATTGTCCATCAGTCAGGATCTCTTTTCCACCTTCAGCTTCTTCTGGTAACGAAGATCTGATCTTTCTTGCCCTTTAGGAGCCACTTCTTCTATAAGTACCCTCTTTTCTCTTCTCTTTCTTTGCTTCTTGTTTGCTTTCTTTCTTGACGAACATTTAACGCGTGAATGTGTAACAGTTCCCCTTGATATCCTAGAGATCGTTTTGTTTTTACAGAGCTCTCTTTGCGCATGCTCCAAAGTTAAGTTCTCTCGTAGCTTTCATTTCTCGGAACAGCCCAAAGTTTCGCCATTTTTTCCCTCCGATTGTGAAAGTTCTTTTTTTTATTTCTTTTCTGCAGTCTTTCATCTTCGCTCACTTTTTCTTCTTTTTCGTTCGTCTGGTTATGGGTGAATGTTTCTGTTTTTCTCGGTATTTATTCTTTTGCAGCTGGAATGAGCACGTTGGAATAAAGATGTTTTTTTTCTTCTGTTGCTTCCGAAAGTGAGCTACCACACCTTCAATATTTTTTTTTTTTTGCGTGCGTGTTTATGGTACGTTAGTGGAAGACAGAAAACAGATCTCTGGGGTTTTTCGGATCCTTTATGGGTTATTCTTGATCTCCAAGTGCTTTAAACATTGGTTATGTATGGACACTTTATGCTCTTCGATAAACGACCATTACCGTTGAAGATACAGAAAAACTGCCGAACTTCGTAGACATTTTGAAATGTTTACCATACAAATAAATGGTGCAAAAAGTTTTTCTTATTGGGGAGAGAGAAAAGACATTATTACTTCAAGCAACTAATTAAGTTACTTGAGTAAAATTTAATATTTGTTGTAGTTAAATAAAAATTTTGTAAAATTTAAATATTTGCTGTAGCTATATACCTATTTTAAATCATAGATATACTGGTCTATATAGCTTGTATATAAGTAGTATATGAAACTTGACAGTGAATTAAAAAAGTGATAGTAGTAATTCACAACGAATTCCATTAGAAAAATTTTTAATATTTTAGTTCAATTTCAAAGTCTTTCTGTTTTTATTTGTTTTGGTTTCAAATGATTTGACATATCTTTCTTTTAATTACAGCATGCCATGCACGAAATTTTCCTTCTGAGAAATTTGTTTATGACAAATAGCACTTCCAAATATATTTTAATTTACAAAAACTACTTTATTCTTTGCATTTACTACAAAGCAGAAATAAACTCGAATAAGATGGTAGTAAAAGTAAAATTAAGAATGAAATTTATTTGTGGTTTCCGTATAATCGCAAAATTACTTGGAAGAAAATTAAGCTAATTATATCATAATTTCTCGCACAAAAATCTAATTAATAATAATAACGCAAGACGTAATTTAAAAAATTAATAATTTCAATCATTAATTTTAACAAAATAATAACAGTGCTTTGAAGATATGCCTGATTTCAGTTTTGAAAAGCCAAGTATCTGCATAAAGAATTAAGAACATTAATTTCTTCTTTCTTGAATATCCGGTAGCTCATTTGCTTATGTGATTTTTTTAAATCTGTAGAAAATATCCTGAAGTTATAAATCACTCGATAAGTCACCAAAGCTTACGTTATAAATTAATTCAAAATATAAAAATGCGTTTCTTAGAGAATACAATTTTTACATATTAAATGATTATTAATAAAAAAAATCCAAACATTAAACTATAAATTGATGCAATGTAATAAGTGAGGCCACATGTTAAAGTATTGATCAGTAGTATAATATAATACCTATTTAAATTAATTGCATTTTTTCTGTGAAAAATTAAACATAGTTTCTGTACAAAGAACAGTGTAGCTCTTTGAAAATACTCAATGGATTGTGAAATCGAATCCCAGCTTCACCTAAGATCCGTAGTGCTCATTAAATGTGGATGGAGCACGTTAAATAGATATATTGTCGCAATGTCCTCCGTGTGAAATGATACCTCTGGGGGTTGCAGGTCAAATATTGAGGAGTGTTCTGCTTGGTTCCTGCTTCTAAGTTACGAGACTTTCTTCCGGGCTGCTTCTATCTAACTGGTAGAGTCCATCTCAGGACTAGGTGCAGGGAAACATGCTGGTGCAACAACAATATTGGGTTGAGAGTGAAACACATTATTTAAAAATTCTATTAAAAATACCTCTGCATAAATTTAAATATCTAATTAAATTTATAGAAATATTACACTTTTATTAGATTATTTTTAATAATACAATTTATACCTCAGCAATCATAAATACCAGTCTATAGCCCAACAATAAATTCCCGAATTTTTTGCATTAGCACTTATTCGACTGCTTTTGAATTGATTCGAAAGTAATCGAATAAACTTTAGGAAAGTAAACTTTCCATTTGTTTAATATAAAATATAAAACTTTTTATCTGTGTTTGCTATTTTGGAGAATTTAGTTTAGTGACAACACTATTGTAATGGTCCATGATATATAAGAAATTTTCCATCTTGAAACATTTCTTAGTCCGCAATGATGAAAATTTGGGAAATTAAGAAGAAAATTCCCCAATACGCGTTCACGTTTATTAATCTGTACATTAGCTTAAGAATGATGTTAAAAAACAGGGAAATATAATCTTAAAGGTGTAGTTTATGCATTTCTGATAACATTAACAACCTTAGAATGTTTCTTTTACAAATGAAAATTTAGTGGACAAATAAAAAAATTTCATGAGAAAAAATTCACAATTTTATAAATATTCAACAAGTAAATCTGTAGATAATTAGTATTAAAATGTGTTAGACTATATTTATTTAAAAATAAATACTATTTCTGAAAGCTACATATAACGAAAGATATGACTTGAATCTAAAATAAAGACTTGATGAATAAGACATGTGAAACACGAGAAAATAAAAATGCAATATCTGCTTATATATTTTAGGTAGCTTTTAAACAATCATTCAACATAAAGTCCAAAAACCATATGAATAAAAAATAATTTGTTAGCTTAGATGATTGGCTGCAAAAATAAATGCAAGAGAACGAGTTGAGCTACAACCACAAATTTTGGTCTATAAATATATTTAATAGAAAAAGACAAATGGTCAAACTGACAACTGAAATGAGAACTATCCAGATATGCATACGAATATGAACTTAGCTGTGGGCAGAATTTGATAACAATAACAACTATTGTTCATCTTTATTCGTGCTTCGAGACATTCTTACTACTAAATGATGAATCAACAACAACCAATATCTTTTTGATAATAGACCAGTATGATAATGGATATTGCTTACAGTATCCTTTTGGCCAGTTTGTTCTGTGATCTAACAATACATCTTCGAACTGTCTGCTAAATCAGTAAAACTTCCATCAATCAAACATGTTTCAGCTTAATTAGGGCAACATGAAACATCTTGGAATTCAACTGAAATTGTTGTATCAGATGCAAAATCAATTACCATATGATAATGGCTATTTATAAACCCCTAAACTATGTTTTTATTGCCACTAATGGAATTTTATCAACTTTCATTTGATTATTTTGTTGAAATATATTGATTCATTTGCTAAGGAGAATATTGAAATCGTTGGATACTGATAAGCAGGAATTTTGTAACAACGTTGTGACCATCTGTTTATCTATCTATTTAAAAGTTGTATGTAGCGGACTTCATAGTAATACCAAAATATATAATCCTTCAATTTATTTAAGGTTAAAATATAAAATACGATTATATTAACAGAAAATTTTTATACTTTAATGTTGAATGCCATCAGTTTTTTGAAATTTGATTTTATCAATGCCTTTAAATTACAGTTAAATATTGAAGATATTAAATGAAAATTATATACATTTTTTATCGAATTAACAGTAATCTTCGAGAATTAAATCAAAAATATAAGCACACAAGAGCAAAGCAACTTAAACTGTCGATAAATTCTTTCCTATAATTCTCATTCTGCTGGATAATATATTACTTTTCTCTCCTTGATAAAGGGTCAGCTCTCTATATAATACCTAAAGGGGCCAACGAGCCAGAAGTAATGAGGAATTTATGCTAGAAAATTCTTTGCTTGCCGCGAAGTGGACTCCTTCATTTCTGCGGAGTATTCATCATCCACGCAACTGACAAGTGATTATTGGCCAAGAAGAGGCCATCCGAAGAGAAAGAAAATTATTTATTGGCCACAGTGTGATCATATCTGTGACCTCCTGCTCATTTATCAGCGGTGCATCGTTCCAGCATTTGTCACAATGAGGATTGCTTTTCTTTGCTTACATGCGTATTGACTAGTCGCTTGATTAATTTACGGCTCTCGTTTATTAGACTAATGTATATATTTGTAAGAGATAATTTTTCCTTGTCGATAAATTTGACAGTTATTATAGACTTTTTTTACCAATTATGTTCGGTTAGCCCGCTCTCATTCACTTCAATAGAAAATAAAAGATTCGACTATGGTAGAATTAAAGACCACAGTGCTGATAAAGTTCATAAATCCTGCTTTGAAAGATCTTATCACCTACGATGAAGTGGCATGAAAATTTAAAACTTTTCTGTCGATTTCAAATTGCTTATGGTTCAAAATTAAATGGAGCAATCTTAAAATACACCTAAGGCTGTATCGCCGTTTGGTTTGATTGTTTGTCTCCTTAAACTCAATGTTTGCAGACAAGAATTGATTCAATAAGGACCTACAGTTCTCTGAATGCATTCTAAACTATTGCAAACATAATAGGTTTCAAACACACAAAAGCTGCTCAGCTGAAAACCAAAGTCCTGAGCATTCAGTGCTTCAAGTTTGGGAAGATATATCCGAGACTGTCATCGAAAAATAATTGTGTCGCTGCAGTATGAAGTTAAAGCAAAACGTAAACTGAAAATGTTTATATTAAAACAAATAATAAGAAATAAGGAAACAAAATTCAATAACATCTGCATAATTCTAAGATATCTGAAATATAAAATTATGAAAATGTTACTGAATTCTATTTTTGCACTCTAAGAATTTTTTCATTAATCATGAAAAATAATGAACAGCACGTCATTTTCTTTCATTCGAGTTTGACTTTGAATTTCAACAACCGCAAACCCTGTCTAGTGGTCAGCGTACCTGACAACAGATGGGGAAGACCTGGGTTCGAATCCCGGCTCGTATATGGATGTTCTTTCTCTTTCTTTCTCTGTGCTTCTTGTCCTTTCCTGAGATGATGTATGAATGGGGCCTGTGCCCAATAAACGGGTTTGTGGCGTGGGTAACGCTATCCGCCTCCTTGACTTGGTTCACAGGTGCTCACCAGGTATCGCTAAATGAGTAGCAATTTCTGGTCTTGTTGTGGTGAAAGGTTAATCACCCAGTGATCACCATTAGGAAAAAAAATTTGAATTTTAAGAAAAAGGATTGAGTGTTTCTTTTTATTTTCGTCTATGTCACTTTTTTCCCAACATTTACAAAAAAAAATTGTTCCAAAGTAATTTTTAAAAATTTCACACAAAAGACTGAGAATTATATCACTGTAAAAATGTCTAGTTCTACACAAAAATTGGAAACTCTTAATTAAAGATTCTTTAATGAAATTTTCTTTAAATCAAACAAATGAATGATTAACAGGACTTTATATTCCTTGTATGTATATCAAATGGTAAATAGATCACTATAGTACCAAAAAACCTACCATTTTGATTTAAATAAAATTTCCAGTTGTTTTTAAAAATTTACAAAAGGAAAACATATGTTAAAGTTTTGTCACCTGTCGCTGCGAGGTGAAAATCTTACTTTCTCAATATCCATACATCCGCATCAAAATCTCACAAACTTAATGGAACATTTTATCATGTCTTGACGCATGGGAGAAAATGTAAAAATAAATTTCACAAACAAGACTATTTTCCATCAAAAATTTCAGAGATGGTACGAGATCTTCCTGAAATATGTTCCTGAGGTATATTTTTCTCGACGTGAGGTAAGGATTTCAAAGTATATGCAGGTGCGGAAGAAAAATACGAATTTTTTTCCCCAAACACGCAAAATTTCATTTCATATTCTTGTTACAGGAATGAAATGAGACTGAGACATGAATAAAATCCCTCTCACAATGTGTGGCACCAGGTGCAACAGACTTTTTCATCACCATCTCCGCTTCCGCCTTAATAATTTCGCATCTTATTAACATCTAAAAAAAATATTCAAAATTAGGAATATAAATAAGAGTGAGAAAATAACTGCCTTTGGCATATTTATTGGTTTTTTGGCGAGTTTCTAGAGAAATTTATTTGGCTGAATATATGTATATAAAGTTGAGTCCTGCCTAAATTTCTCTAAAAGTGGCGATTTCAAAAAAAAAAATCCCTTTAATAACCATGTTTAGTAAAATTTTAATGTTCATTTAGTTAATTTGGTATGACATTTTAAATAATAATATTTTGAGGGATATTTTGATAATTCGTGTGCTTTACAAGACATTTTTATGAGTTCTATAAATTATTAGAGTGGGAAATATGTAATTATTATCTGTCTCTTTATACATGTTTTGTTTCAAAAAATTATATAGTATCATAAGAATTGAGTTATGATTTAGAAGCTATATAGTGTTTATATTAATACGTCGGTCTTTCTAGTGGTCAGCGTGCCTGACTACGGATAGGGAGGTCCTAGAATCGAATCCCGGTTCAGGCATGGATGTACTTTCTCTTTGTCCTTTCGTTGTATGAATTAGCATGAATGGTTTCCTACCCTATAAATAGATACCTATGGCATGAGTGTGTACTGAGAAAGTCGGACACTACACCAAATTATGGTTCAGTTGGTAAAGTGGAGCAGCGCACCCCCATATTAATAATATGGTGGGCACTTGAAAAAAAAAATTAGTGTGTAGATCACTACGCGAAATCTGAACAGGAATAAAATTTTACGTTTTAATAATAGCTAACTATGTAATGGCTGGGGGTTAGTTATAATGTGATGTATAATTATACATGATACATTTTGTACTTATACATTATGTATAATTATAATATATAATGTATATAAGTAAAAATCTATAATAATAATCATAAATTATATACTTGAAAGCATGTAATAAAATTTTAAATAAATGTTTTTTTTTTATTATGAAATCTTCAAAATTCTATCTTAGTATTTTAATTTACATTATTTGCGATTATTTCCTGATATTATAAGTAGATTTTAATTGGTTATTCTCAAATAAAAGTAGTTTTGAATTGCAATTTTTATTAGAAATCTTTAACATAGCTTTTGACGTCATTTTTATGTGGTAGCGTTTCAAAAAATGCTTTTTAAAATTTACTTAAAAATAAATTCAGATAATTAGATGGTAAATTAGAACTGAATTACTAATATATTGATTTTATGTTAGTTATTTTATTTATTCTGAGAATTGTTGTATCCTTCTTAAAGTATTTCATGAAATGCCTTTTAACGGCATTTGATGTGTACAATACAATATGTCCAACTTTAAATTATATTTACTTAAAATATGTAACTTAATTTGATTTAAAATTAAGTTATAATTAACTTTATAAAAAACTTAAAATAAAAATAATTTAAATTAACTAAATTTAAAACATATAACTGTTGAAATATATTATCTTATATGGCATGTTCAAACAATATCCAAATAATTCAAGTTTTCTATTGTAATTTCAGGTGTAAATGTTTGTAGCATTTCACTATCAAATTGAAAGCGTCGATATTGAAGGAATAGTCTCTTATTCTCGAAAAGTAAACCAAACTAAATTAAGAAAATTTAAGATAAATTAATATTCATATAAAGCAGAAAAACTTTAAATGAAAGACATATAATGACAATGACAATTTTTTCAATTAAGTGGCTATTAAATGGAATTAAGATTCTTTTAATAAATTACCATTCTCTTAGTAAAGCATTATTAAATAAATTGAAATTGAGTTCGTTTTAATAATTCGATAATTTCTATTTATTTTAAAATGCGTTTAAGTTATATGTAATCATAAGAAAAAATCTTAAGATTTCTTTTTTACTAACTATTTAGCTCAATTTCTTTTTTTACTCTTTTTTCGATTAATACAACGATTTACTATACTTAAATAATCATATCGAATTCAAAAATAATTAAATTTACTTCTACTATCGTAAATTTTAATCTAATAACTTCGCACACAAATTTAAATGCTTAAACTATATTCAGTTAGATTACAAATGAAAATATATTGGGGCGCTTACTTTTTTCAGTTCCTATAATTTCTATTAGATTGTCATTAAAACTTCATTTACTAGGCTATTCTCTTTGAAATAAAGCAATAAAAAATGTTTTTATTTGATTTTTGGTCTTGTTTTTACTACTCATTATTTTCTAACAACTATATGAGTTGAGTTTATAAAAATTGCAATATTCTGAAGGAACCATCAGAATTAAATGTTATACACAAAAGTTTTGTATTGGCTCGAATACGAGTAAGCTTTGAAGCAATAAAACAATCAAATAACAAAAATCAGTATTAGATGAAATAAGTATACAGCAACATACTGCAATAACTGCTGCTATACAACATGGCATGAAGTAAAGTAGATTTCAAATGATTGTCTTGAGAAGATCATTCCATTTTGATTCGATGCGTGCCCAAAAAATATAAAATCTGTAGGACGAGGATCCGAACAAAATACTGACTGAGAAGATCCTATATATATTCAGTAGGTGACCAATCCGGAGAATAAATAGGCCAGCGAAAAAGTTGTTTGGTTTCTGATCGAATGTTTTAAACATTCTTTGCTTCATGCAAGTAGGTATTATCCTTTTGAACATAGACAATAGTAGTCTTGTTGGAAGCTAGCATTACCTTATTAGGAATTATATTATGAAGGAAATTAATGACATTGAGTTCTATTTCTTTGCTGATTTAGCTATTGATGCTAAGAGTTCTCAGAATTCCTAATAGCTGAGATCATCCAAGATACCTAATCATATATCAGATAACTGTGGGACCCTATGACGTTCAATAATTCAAGATGGAATATAGCATTTAACGATAAAACCTTCAATCTAAATGTGTCCATCATGGTACCACAAGAGGAATTCATAAAAAACCATTTATTGAATCAAGCATGCCAATCTCTGTGTACATGAACCCAATGCAGTAATAATTGTCGATGGTTTTTAATTTAATGGCCTTGAGTAAAGGGGCTCTCACACGTAATTCATGATTAAGCAGACTTCGGTGAATTAATGACATCGACATGGACACAAATATAGTAGTAAACTAATATGTAGACAATAATCTAGATAATTTTTACGATCCATCATTGTCTCGCAGACAAGGAGTCTATCATCACAAATTATCACTCTTTATGACGTCCACTCCAGAATTTCCAAGCTGTCTTGTCTATTTCTCGTTAATTCACAGCTTCTAAATTATATCACTGTACTGCTTTCATGCTACACACGAGTTACCATTACATGATAGTAAAATCATTTCAGTGTTGAAATATCATATCTAGTTAGCCTAGATATAATATAATATCTAGGCTAACATTTTCCAAGTAAATAACCATAAGTAATTTTCATAGTCCACTATATTTTTCACCACAAGAGTTTTCAGCTATGCGTCATGGTTTTATCATCATACCATATTTTTCGACTTGATTAACGAGTTATGTTTCTCATCCAAGGATAAACTAATATAATAATAAACTCAAGAATATGTTGATCATTAGCATGATAATTTTTACATCTATCAAATTATATCCGTAATGCTTTTAATTTTATTCAAAAAGGTTTCTAATTGTATACATCACTATCAAACTTGTCTCTCTATGTGACAACTATTAATAAAGGTAGAACATAGAAGATTAAAAAAAATTTAAAAAGCAAATAAATGTCTTTTTTACCTTTTTAAATAGTTGCGAATGTTCAAAAGACAATTTTAATTTATCAGGAACATTAGCAATAATCGAACAGTTTTGAAAGTGCAAAATTAAATGTTCTTGCTCTCAATAGAAAAACAATGTTACATACGATCTATAACATAACATAACATAAAATATTCTCATTTGAATTACGTGTTAAAGAAAACGTGGTGTTTCGATTAAGAAACGGAGACCCCCTTACCAAACCTCTTTTCTGAACTGTGGTAGTGAAGTTACCGATATCGATTTTGTTTCGCTAAAAGTTTTTAATGTTTTCTTATCTATCCAATAAAAATTTAATTAAATATTGCCTTAAAGATAAGTATTTTTTAAAAAAAATGGAAACAAAATTAACGCAAATGTATTTTTTAACTCAGAATAATAACAATTCCATTTCAAATCGATCTCTGCTTCTTTTTTTTTTTTTTTTTCGAACAATGTAGCGCAGACGAGAATCAAATGTAATGGAATCGGGAAACTTCTTTTATTAGAAAAGATCGAAAGCTAGTTAGAAGTGAAAGCAATAGTTCTGTTTTCCATCTTGAGTGTCACATTTCATTTCAGATCTTAAAAGACAGTTAAAGTGCTCTTGGTTTTTATACAAAAATAAAATGTTTTTTTCAGGAAAAGATCTTTTCCTGAAATCCTTCCTTACCTTTTCGAATGGTTTCCGATTCCATCGATAAAGAGGTCTTTCATTTCCTCGAAGGCTTTTCTTGCGATAGTTTCTGAATTTTCTCTGGTAGCAAACGAGGCAATTTCAATAAGCATAAGCCATAATAAGTTTTCGCAAAAGAGATCCTTTTGATTTGTTTGATGTCGGTAGGGTTGGCAATATAAGTTGTTTATTTCTGGCGAAGAACTTTTGATTGAAAATAAATAGTGTGCTGTCGTTCTGAATATTAATGGCTTGCAATAAAAAGTTAGTTTCATCGTTCCATTGATGAAATACTATGTGTATAAAGAAATGCCTATTTCTTCCATCAATAATAAATATTAAGTGTTAATAATTTATCTTTTCAAAAGCAATATTGATTTACTGTCACAAATAATGATTTTTAATTAATCTTACTCATTATTCAACATTTGACATATATACTAATATATATTTGATTTAATTATCCTCTAACTAGATGCTAATCCATTTGTGTTTAAAAATATTTGAAGTGTACCCCAAACAATCAGTAATTCAATACCTGGAAAACATGTCACGTGTTTACATAGCAAGTAGAACTCATAACGTTTTTCTAAACGTTATGAGTTCTACCAACACTTTGATGCAGGTGTTTGAAGAATAAAACATATTAATATTTTTCAATTAATTCAAATTATAATTAAATAAAAAGGAACATTCTATATTAACCAATACGACAAAGAATGTGTACAGATTAAATTAGATAAGTTACCTAATATAATCTGTACATATAACGGTAAGAATTAATCATTGAAATCATCTTTGTTGATTACATTTAAAAAAAATAGTAAAGAATACATCTATAAAATCTAAATTTGAATATTGATTATCTGCAAATAATCAATATTCAAATAATCCTTTCTTTCATGTTTCTAAAACATATGAATATTGATTATTTGAAGATGTTAACCACAATTAACTTCGAATTCTGTTTAAAAGCGTAATATATAAGTTGAATACTCAAATGTTATTCAACGTCAACTTCACGGAGAGAAACTAAGTTGAAATCCAACTCTTAAGTTGAAAAACTTTTTCGCAATATTCATAACACTTGATTTAATCCTTAATATTTGATGTACGAATTTCAGAGAACGATTCAAATTAACAGAACATGCACGTTACAATTCTGAGTAACTGATCGTATTAGTAAGAAAACTTAAAATATTTGAGAAAATCTTAAAAAAAGAAAACTTAAATAAGCAAACGAGACTACATCAATGCACAATTCAAAAACAATAACTGTTAAAAATACGTTTCTTTTAAGTAAAACAAATGTTCTGTATAAAATAAAAGAGCACAAATATTTTACAAACATTAATAGTTTTAGAAAATAAGTATATATATACTAAGTAATCTCATAATATTTATAAATATTGCTTATAAATATTATGAGACTACTTTGAAAGTTCTTATAATAAAACAATTCGTACACGAAAACTCAAGACTCACAAATATGTTTATTGCTTTTAAAATTTAAAAGGAAAAATAATCAAGAGCATATTATATCAATTATATTAGCATGCAAGTAAATATTTAGTTCAAATTTTCACTTCCCTAAACTAGGTAAATTGCTTTTCCAAAATAATAGTTCACACTTTTATTAAAGAATCATTTCAAATTTATCGTGTCGACAACTTACATTATATTTGGGACCCTTCTCAATAATAGTATTATAACAACTGATTTTAAATGAGTAAGGTATTTTAAATTTAATTTACAATTTCTTTTTTATTAAAATAATTTAAGACATTTAAAATGCTAAAAAAATATCATTTCTCGATATCTTTTTATCTGGGGGAAAAAAGTGCATGCAGTATGATAGAATTTTGAAAATAATCTTTTTTAAGTGTGACAATACTTTGTTTACAATATCACAGCACTTACATGAGAGTCAGGTAATTATTCTAGTCTGTTTATACAAGGCATTAAAGTTTTAAAATAAGTGAATATGAAATGCTGAAAATTTAACTAATGCTTAGAATTCTGATATTGGTTATTACCAATACAATAACCAGAAAGAAAAGCATCTAAAATCATTAATATACTATGGCTTTTTATAAAGTTAAATTTAATATTTTATATCAAAAATTAATTTTGTTTAAAATTGCTTTCGAATATAAATTATTCATTTCGTAATATTTTTTAAAATAAAATTGCAATTTTTATTTAATTTAAGAATATCATAAATATAAGTACACGACTTAAATACATCTATAAGTTTTTAAATTTCTCTTGTTTTTTCGTATACAATCTTTTTTTCTCTCTCTCTCTCTCTCTCTCTCTTAGAATTTCTTTAAAGTCACTCGTGAAAATTTTTGAAATTCTATGAAAAATTAGCAAAATATTGCAAATATAATTTGTAGTTGAAAACAATTTTTTTCTGATATGTCTAGAAAATGTATTTTTCTATTATAAGAAGAAAAAGGTTGCGTTCAATATTTAAGTTCGAGAATCCTTTTTAATCGAACTAAAGTGGGAATGGTAAACGCAATTTAAGTCAGTTATCCATAATAACAACTAATTGCAAGGGATTATTTAATTCATTACTTACGTAATTATGGAATATGACATGAAGAAACCACGATGCTGAAATTCAAATCTCTTCGGAAACAATTTTCAGTAGAATTTGTAACGAGCAGAACATTAATTACCGGGTACTGGATTTTATGACAACCCTTTTCCACCCCCACTTTATTTAACATAATATCCCTTCCCCCTTTTATCTAACTCGAATTAACGATGCCAATAAGAAGAAGACGCATGAATAAATTCACTCAATCACTCGCAGATTGGTAGGGAGAACAAATGAATTATTAATTGCATTTTTCTTAGTAATGTTCTCATCAGGGGGTACTTCAAAGGATTGGACAAATCCTTGTGGATTTTCTTAGAGGACAATGCATACATTAAAATTGTGTTGGGGAAAGTTCTTTATTTAATATTTCACAAGCTTTGCATTTAATTCCTGCATTATTAAAGCATGTTTAATGAAAACTTATTGTGCTATTAATTAGGAACTTTTTGAGCTGTCTAATTTCATTGAAGTGTTTCTGCAAATATGATTATCAATCACAAAGTTGCATGTCTTAAAATTCATAATAATTTAAGTATATAAAATAATGTTTTCGATTATTCTATAGTTATGTAAATAGTCAATTATGAATCTTATGCTATAAAGATGTGTTTTCCTTAGTTATTATATCAATAGTAAATAAAAAGAAAGAAAGATAGAATGTTCTATATTCCACTTAACCAAATGTTGTCATAATGATTGGGAATATATCCAAACATCCATATATTAAGCGTAAGAAATATTTCATAACTTTATTTTTCAAAACAATCATTGATAAATTTCTTAAAATCAGTACGAAAGACTAAGGCATTCAATTGACATTGAAAAGGGAAATTTAATCTACTAATTTATAATTAGAAAATATTGATATGAAACAATTATAAAGATTACTTAAGATCAATCCTTTAAAGGTTCAAAGCTTTTCAAACATGCCTTTGTCAGACTCAAATTTTGTGCTTAAAAACATTGTTGATCTATCAAGTAAAATGCTTTTTATTCTTTAAGAAGGATAAACTAATCAGGAAAGAAAGCACACCTATCTTAAACAGAAATGGAGAGAGGCAGTTTTTTAATTACATATTTCAGAGTCTATATACTGATATAGTTTGTTCAAGTTTAGAAATTCAATTTTATAAAGTTCTATTTTTATGTCACTTAAATGCTACAAGTCTTGATAATAGTGTTTAAGTTCTTTCTGTCCAAAAGAACGCAAACATTTCTATATTTCAAAACATCATAGCCTATTTCATAACAATTGTAAATATTTCTTCTAACATAGTGAAAAAAAAGTCTTTGTTTGTAATATTGTAGAAAATGAGACTAATTATATATATTTTATCAGTTTGATATAAAGATGTAAATAAAACTTTTATAAGGTTATATTGATGATATTGTTTAAAATTTCGCCTACCACAGAAGCGGGATTTGGTGAGATCTGCTAGGGAAGACACTCAGATTTTCATGAGTTAAGTGAAGGCAAATGATTAAAGATTAAAGAGATTAAAAAGTAGAGATATTTCATAATGCTATATTTTATCCCGATAGAAGAAAATGTTTCATTATATCGAGGCATATACATTTTTGATCAAGTTGTTATAAGATCTAAATAGCTCCCTGGTAGGCTAGATTTAGATCTGATTCACATTTTAGGAACCTATATGGCAAAGAAACTTATATATTTAATTTATCCATGATCTAATAGTATGATAATTCTTATATATAATGTTTTTTTTCACACGAAGTTCAATTTGACTGGAACTTACAATATGAAGTGGATTCCGAATTACAATAAACATTCATGTCCTAGATAGGAGTTGAGCATAAAAGGCTGAATAAAGGCCGGAAATCACAAATCATTCAGTTATCAACTAATTATATTAGTCGTTACGTGTTACATAATCTGCAATAGAAGTATCACCCTTTATGATACTCGACAGATGTTCATATAGGAGTCGACACACCAGTGCGAAATCAAATTAATTTTATAGCTAAAAAACTTGTACTAATCATGCATTATGAACAGGAAAGAATATATTTCTTTTTTAAACTCCAAACTCAAGTAAAAATTGTTTAACTTCTGATTAGTATTGAAAAACAAATTTGGAATTGTTTAATAATTCTTAAATACATTTATTTATAGTGTAGTTCTATAAAACTACACCAAATATAATTGTCCAAATATAAACTTTATAGGATTTTATCTTCTAAAATTTATCCTATCTGATTAAGAAGTTTATTCATAAAAATAACATAGCATTCCTAGTGTTTCTTAGGAATGAAATGTACTTCTACGAATCTAATGATAATTTTTTTTTACTTTTTAGAGAGAGAGACTGAGTGAAATTACATTACCCAAATAATTCTTCTAAAGATAGCATTTGGAATGTTGAAGAAAAATTCTAACTTAATCATTCATCCCTCTAGATTGTAATTAAAATGTTGAAGGGTTTGTTTTAAATTTTTATAAAATATTTCAATGTAATGTTCAAGTAAAACATACAATGATGGTGTACCAATATGCTCCCAAAAATGATGGTATATCAATATGTTCTCGAATGTGATGTAAATATACAAATATTAGGTACATAATATTTTCAAGCCCTATTTAATTGCTTAGTCTATAGTTTTTATAATATTTTGTTATATGCAATCCTATATTTCACATAATTCGCATATTACAGTGATACAAAAGGTTTCGGTTAGTGGAATATCTATTCCTTGTTTGATTCAGTATGATAATTTTCAACACCACTGATAATTACAATTCTGCCATTTATAACCATTTAAGAAAACACGTGCAATCTAAGAAAATTACAAAGAAAAATACCACAAATTTAACTGATATAATACTTAAATACTGTATAGCTAATTATAACTAAGAGCTCAAAGGTATTAAATTTTATGTCTCGGATTCATGAAACTTCCCAGAGTCACTCGTAACCATCATTTGAATTTATGCTTTGACATACATAGTGGCATAATTAAGACTATTACAGAATATATCAACTGATTAAATGTAATCTGTATGAATGTCACAATTCTTAATTTAAATGCAGGAATTATAAAATGCTTATTTTTCTTCCAATATTAAATTAGAAGCTGAAAAAATGAGGAAATAAATCAAACTTCAAACTGGTCACTTATTGCAAGTTCACCTTTAAAAAACTATTACAAAGATTTTAGAATTTCAATATATTAATCATAACCAAATGTGTAATTTCGTTAAAATTATTTTTTAATAAATTGGAATGCAGTATAATCCTTACTAAAAAAGAAGAATGTTCATTGTCTTTCACATTTAGAACAATAATGCATAATAAATTCTTAAAAAGAAAAAATCCGTTAGGACTAATTCGAATGAGAAGTAATAAAGAAGGAGTTCATTTTGTTGAGCTGCTTTATAATATTCAGTACGACGTTTTACATTTTTCATTCAAAAATATGAAACCTTAGCTTTAAGAGACATTTTATGAGAAAAACTCTTACAATGACGTGGATTTCGTGGAAAATTCAAAAGAGGACATGTTTCAGGTGAATTCTTCTTTAAAATGCAAATAT
>JAPDSC010134873.1:0-19226 GCA_026290005.1 Latrodectus geometricus | reverse complement strand
TATAATATAATATAATATAATATAATATAATATAATATAATATAATAAGCATAGTGCGAAATATATAAATTAAAAAATTTTAAGTATGGCAATGCATTCAGTACGAAAGGAGTTTAAATAATTCCTTAAAATTTTACTGCTTCTGATTTTGAGAGTAAAAGGTTGTGGGTTTGATCCCAACTATACTGTTGAATGAAGAGAGATTTATTTTACACTTCTGCTTTGTGAGTGAACTTTGGTTTGGGAAGGTACTAGGAAGTTTTTCAGATTTCTACCCTTGCGACACACTTTATTTATGGAGAATCTTTCTCGAAAGCAACTAACGCAGTAGATGTTAAATTTCTTATAAAAATTTGAGGCAGTTGCAGTAAAAGGTGCGGTATCAAAAATGATGAATAAAAGTGATGATGAGCTTGGTTGAGTTTGGGGACTTTGGTTCAGAGCAAGAGGTAGGAAATGTACTGTAAAAATCTTTAAAAACTAAAAATTATCTTCAAAACATGTAAAATTTTAATTTTCTTTATTTCCTGATATTTAACAACGCAATAACACAAAAAATTAATATAAGAAGTCAAATAATTTTAGTAAATGTTTTAAGAAAAATCTAGTAGAAATTGTGGTTAATGAAATACCATTAAACTGTGATGTGTACACATAATTCAATAATCGATTTAGTAATTAGTTTACTTTATTTTTAAAAATGCGACACACTATTTAATGAACTTAAGTGTATAGGCAGCTAATGACGAGAAAACCACCCGCCTATTATTCCTTTGAGATTAATACATTGTATCGCCTTCAAAGGAAACAAAATTGGAGATGTATCCGGTATTTGGCGCCACCTATGAACGTCTTGGCGCCGTTTGTTGGCGCACAGTGTTTGACAGGTCTTCCCGGAGCGACACAGTCCCTTAAGAAGCATCTCGAGCTGGACGCAGACGTCTTTCCACGTCGTTCAGCCATGTGCTGGATACGCGGTTTGTGAGAAGATGCCCCGATCACACCTCTTCCTGGTTGCCCTGGTGAGTACACTGCAGTCACTTACTTCTGCGAACTTTCTGCGTGGCAAAACATATGACGTTTTCATCAACATTCCCTTCAAGAAATTTGTTTTAAAAGACAACAAAATTAAGTTTAAATTTCACAATCAACGATTTTATACAATTTATAAAAATTAGTATTTCAAGATGTGTTTTAGGATCATAGCAGGAAATAGATTCAGTGTATATATATATATATATATATATATAAACATAAAATGTTTTTTAATAGTTTCAAATAAAAGTAATAATACAATTACTAATAGAATTTTATTTAAAATGAGGATAATCATTTGAATGTCAGAAGAAATAGTGTAAGAAAGAAAACGTGCATACGAAAAGTAGTTATAAAGTATATATATACTTTATAACTACTTTTAATTAAAAAACTCTTTGAAATTACGAATAACTGCATAACATGTCATATTAGTTGTGCAAACAGAGCAATTACATAATATCTCGTATTCTGTTCTTGTTGTTCAATATTATGATTTCAAATTTTTCTTTGCAACCTATTCAGATTTCTTTGACTTTATACCTGCTAGAATTAAAAAGAACTGATAATGATTATTAACATTCAAATCATCGTAGTACTCTTTGGCAGATTTAAAATATTTTATTCATAAAAAAATTCAAATGGATAGTAAATATAGAAATAACTAATTCGTATTAATCGAAATTAAGGTCATTATGCTAAATCTTAAAAAGAGAAATCAAGTATGATTTTCACTTAGTAAGATAAAAATTTATGAAATTATTTCGAAATAATAAATTGGCGGTGATACATTGGAAGAATGTGACATTTGAGGCAGATTTTTAATTGGGATTATTCTTAGAAAGAATAAATGCATATTTGCAACTAATTCAAGTGTAGATTTCTTAAATTAAATACATGAAAATACTATAGAAAATCATAAATTGCATTTTTATGAATGAAAATAATTTATTAATGGAAATTAATAGCAATAATAATTAAGTCGAAATTCTTTTTAAAGTTTATAATTCAGAAAGTGAGATATTTTGTCAAGGTAAATTGAGTAAGCATATATTATTTATTGTATAAAATACCTCGTTAAATGCTCAAATAATTCAGAGAGGCATATCATATACTTTATTTATTGTATTTATTTTATTATTTTTTTCAGATATAATATTTTTTTTTTGCATAATAAATTAAAGCACTATTGTGAATTAAATGAACAATAAGATCACAATATTAAGGGGATTAAATTTTTTCTGAGATTAAAATTTATTTCCAGAGAACAGACCTAGAGTTATTTGCTACATGGGTTTGTTTTTTATTGTTATTTAGTTACTTGCAAATTATAAAAACATATTCAAACAAACAACAAATTCAAAAGAATGCTAAATTTCGTATTAAAAACATCAAATCAAAAGTGTATTGAGAAAGTGAGTTAAAAACCTATCTGTAACCACCAGGGAAATTGAAAAGAATACATATACCAATTAGACGTGAAAAGATAGATTCATTTGTATTGGGATTTTGAAATATACATGTTTGCAAATAGTCTATATTGGCGAGAATATCAAAAATGTTGGCGACAATTTCAGTACATGCTTTGTATTCATTGTTACTTTTTTGTTACGAAGTGTAGAAAATGTTTTCAGAGAATCCTTTTGTTTAAATTTAGAAATTTGCAGAAAAATGTGCGAACCATACTTAAAATCTTACTTAAAAACTCAGAAAATTTTTTAGATTAATTTTATTTAAAAATTACATTATTAATTTCAGGTACTTTTTTTCAGATTTATACTTTTATAGTCAAAGGATAAAAAAAATTATTAAACGATAATGAAATAGAATTTTCACAGTATATTATTTTATAATGGAGTACGTTTTTTCTATTAATCATAAATGTTAATATTTAAAAAAAATGATGGTTCATGACAATTAAACCTGAACAAGATTCGACTAAAGGACTTTAAAAAGGAAATTACACAAGTAATTTTTAGGAATTCATTTTATATATAGTATTTTTCAAAAATAATACCAGCAATTGTGCTGACAGTGCTTTACTATTAAGTGTTTCTTATCAGTGAAATGTTTAAATGCATTTTTATAATTAAATAATCCAAACGTAACTCAGAATGTCAAATAAAGTAACATAACACATTTGTTATAAATATGAGTGATAATGGTTTAAATAACACTGTATCATTTTCCAAATTAATGTGCATGTGACAACTATTTTGCACATCATTACATTGGTTTAAAATACCTTACAGTATTCTCAACATAATAGCATGATATAGAATCAAAATACTATTTCGTGTCAATTATTTGTAATGGAATGCAATGTTGGAGATCTTTTAACAAAAAGAAAGTATTACCATAGTATTAAATTAATATTTAAATTAAAAATTTACGGAAGGTGACATGGGGTATATCTCATCATTGACCGGATTGGATTTCTTCTGTGTGTGGACATTTGAGAGGTAATTAAATACTGACAAAATCTAAAAAAATATTCCTGAATTGATACCGCATACCTCTGCTGTAGCTGAATTGATTTTATTGCGGGGGAAGAGTATTAATATGATTCTAACAAATTTTGTTATACATCAGTGTCGTGTTTACGTAATAAATGGCAAGTATTTTGCAAAAGCATCATCTGAATTTTTCCTTGATTGCAGTACTGTTTATTTTAGTACTTTATAATAAGTACTGAAGTAGATAGTATAATAATCATAGAATTGGAATTGTTTAAGAGAAAATTTCTTATGTAAAATTTAATTCTATAAGTATTTTTTATTTAAAATGTATTTTCTTTTTCAAAGAACAACTAAAATTTAAAAAAGAATGTATAACACTAAAATAAAAAATATTTAAAACATATTTTGAAAATTTATGTGTACATTATGTTATTTTTAGTTAAGAAAAATGGCATGCATGACACTTGTTTAAATGTCAAGTAGTTTATATTTCAAATAAGTTTGCAATTTTTTAACTGAAAATTTCCCTTATTTGTCTTCTGTAAAAAATGTAATACCTTTCCTTGTTGGTCATTAACAGTCGCTTGTAAAATTATTATTGCGTCCCAGAGTTAATAATGTACGTTGTTTGCTTATAAAGTAAAAAGAAACAGTGATGCTTATTATTCTTAATTTATGTAAACTGCCATTCAAAATGTAAATTTACACAATTTATTCGATGAAGAAATGAGATAAGATATTGAAGAAAAGTATTGAGCAATAATGCTGTCACTTAAAATACGAATTTACACAATTTGCTTAATTGAAAAATGAATTCTTATAACTAGGAAAAATATAAAAATAATAAGTAATATAATGCTTCCCTTTTAAAATTTACATTTAATCAATGTGTTCAGTGAAGAAGTGTGATCAGATGATAAGGAAAAAGTATGTAATTAGTACATGAGTATATGTAAAAGTATATGAGTTTAATAAAACTGTTTGTGAAAAATATGAGTGGAAAATTTAGAAAAATATAATAAATGATGCTGACATCTAAAAATTTAAACTGTGTGATGATAAAAATTAAAATGTTAAAAAATATCAAATAGTAATGCTGCTACTTAAAATGTAAACTTAAATGAAACTGTTTGATGGAAAAGATATTGGATGACTGTAAAAACAATATAGTATGTGAAAAACAAAATAGATCATGAGTAATAATGTTGTCAGCCAAACTGTAAATTTGATAAAACTCTTTATGAAAGTATATTATAGGAGGATTGGGAAAAGTAAATTTATATTAAATAATAATGTTGTTACTTATGAAATGATAAATTTAAGCAAACAGTTGCTGCCCAACCTGGTAGCAATTAGCATATCTGACTCCGGATGGGGAGGATCTGGGTTCGAATCCCGTCTCTGGCGTGGAAGTACTTTCTCTCTCTTTCTTGTCTTTGTGTTGTGAAGGATTGCCTACTCTATAGACAGGTATCTATGGCATGTGTTTACTGAGGAAGTCACACTCCACAACAAGTGGAGCAGCGCACTCCATATTGCCAACCTGTCTGGCACACGACAAGCAAACAGTTAAAAGAATATCTTATAATGAAAATTAGAACTTTTTTTTTCTTTTAAAAAAACTAATTCTCTAAATTTTTGCCAATTTCTTTTTTTGGATGAAGGAGGTAAACACTTGCATTCTGTTTTCACATGCCAGAAAATTTTGTTGTAGTATTGGGATACTTTACATTTTATTTAAAAATGCCGCTTTAAACAACAGAAATTGCTGTACAAACATTAGAACCGAAATGCTTTTCTGAATTTGTAGCTCCCTGGTGAAGAATGAAATTTTATGTCATAACAGAAATAAGTGTTTTATCATGCATTTTATTTGAATTCGTTCTGATCAAAATGTATTTTTATAAATCAATTGGGAGCAAGCATTGTATTCAGAATGAAAGGAATCTTGCAAGTTGATTTCTCTGCGAGATATCATTCAGAAATAACGAGGAATGTTTTCTTTTCCTCTATCGATCTCTTTTGTTTCTTTTCCAAGCTGGATGATAGAAAAGGATCCAATTTCAAAGTTTTTTTTCCCGTGTTTTCGTTTCTTTATCCTAGGTTTTTATTGCCTCGTATCTCAGTTATTTCGAAGATAAGATTTAACACAGATAGTCGCCTTAAAAATAATATAAAAGTTGTGATAATATCAGTGATTTTGGTTCATCCTAGATTTTGCGCATTTATTGGGGAATAGAAAATTGTCAGAATTGTTAACTTGTCTACAAATTTATATCATGAAAAAATAAAGCATTTTTGTTATTTTAAAATAAAAAAATATCTCACTTAAATAGCTTGAAACGAATATGAAATAAGTCTGAAGAAATCTCATGGTGAATTCCCCATAGGAGTATAAAAATAATTCAAATATGTTTTTTTTTCTAGAAAATTCGTACGATTGAATAACTTGATTTCAGGCAGTTACGTGTCTAGAGAATGATAGGGAGGGAATGTACTGTAGGCGGTACTGACATGGGAAGGGGACACTGATCTAGGAACACCCTTGCCAAATCAAATTAATAAAAAAAACTTTAGAGGAACAGAATTAATTTAAATGCTAATATTATTATTTTAAAGAGAACACACTTAAAATTCTTGCTATGGATATCATTTTACGTTAACACACCACTGTTTTTGAAGCAAACTCAGCCAAGAAGAAAATATCTTTTTAATTTAAGGATTTTACTTATAAAAAAAAGGTCAATGTTAAAATGAAAACAGAAGAATGCAACCTAAAAAGAAGTCCCCCCAAAACCTAATGAATAAAGAATTTTTTAAAGGGTTAAAAATTAATTCAAATTATTGTGCAGTCTCAGAAGATATCTCATGAACTTGATTTGGCACGAGTTATATTTTATGTAGATACGTCATTATTTTCTAGCAAGGTTAAAAAATTCAGAAAAAGCATTTCTCATTTGATTCTTATTTTATTCTTTATAATTTAACGAAGGAATATTTAAGTAGTTTATAAGTTATAAAGATCAATTAGTTATAATACAACATATATTTTAATCAAAATTGTATTCTATTAATAGTATATAACTTTAATTTTATTTAGTGATAAAGAGGATTACCAAAGCCAGAAGGATGCAGTATGATATTGTGGCAATGCCAAATCAAGTTCATAAAGAATTTTGAAAGGAGCAAGAATTAATTTGAATTCTTATTCTGTATACTACATAAAATGTAGATACTTCACTGCATTCAAGCAAGATGAAAAAAATGTCAATTTTATACTCTTTGATTCGTGGAATCAAAAAGAAATAAAATAAAAGTAAAGAATAACAGCAAATATGAAATAAAGAGGAAACATGTTGTTCATGAACTTCAACTTCACATGAACTTCACCTAATACATGCTTATGTAGCAAAAAATGCATGTCATGAAAATAAAAAAGGATTATTTTAAAATATCATAAGAGGTCTGAATTTTTTCAGAAGTTATTTAAAGAAAAGAAATAATTCTGAAAATAATTTCAAATCTTTAAATTATAAAATGAAGAAATCATTTATTTATAAAGAAGAAAGTCAATGATATGAAATGAATTTATATCAAAAGAAAGAAATTTAATATTCAAAAATAATGTATGTTATAATGGATACTGAAAAATGCAATACAATATTGTGACAATGCCGATGAGTGGATGACAGTTATTTTCAATTTTTAAAGCGTGTACTGTTTTAAGTGAATACTTATTATTTTCAAGCAACATCGATAGAATTAAGAAAGAAGTTCTGATTCTTTTTATGTTTTTTAGATTTAATGAATTGTTTGAAAACATTTTAGCTATAGAAAATAAATTTATGCATTCTTTTTTTCCCAGGTTCTTTTGCTCGAGATGAAAAATATATTTTTTAATGGCAACAATTTTTTCAAAAGATCATTTTATTAAATGTTTTCTCTTGGCTAATTATTTCCCAATATTTTCTTATGTAGTTGCTTTTGCTGAGTGTAATATAAAAAGAACAACTTTTCCTGCTTTTAATATGTCAGAAGTATCGGCAAATTGCTTCATAAAGATTTGTAAGAGCTTTTTGTAAGTATGGTATTAGAAGTTCAATTGCCTGTTTCATTTAGAAATTGTTTTGGAGCAAAAATAATTTATTATAATTAGTTATAATTTACCAAATAATAAACTAGAATAATTAGCTAACGTTACTTTCTAATTATCCGCACCTTTTATATTAGAGATATCATTCAATGCGATACATTTATTGAAAAAGGGATTAAAAGTGTTAAAGGGTAAAAGGGATTTCTAAAATTTTACTTGTATTCCAACAAAATAAAGAAGATTTTTATGGTAAATATAGAAATCAAGATAAATGACAAATATTGGAGTAAATGAAATAAAAAGGCTTGAATTACAACATCCTTTTTTCCAAAGTCGAAGAATTATTTTGTTGACTAAGTTTACCAGCTTTAGCGGGCCATATCTTGGACTAGTAAACATGTATGTATCCATCGAGAGAAAAATTTCCATTTCAGAAAATAATGTTATTTATTATTTACTTTATTCAAAATACTATTTGGGAACACAAAGTTAAACCTTCAGTAAGGATTGGCTAAAAATAAATAAATGGAAATTCGAAAAATTCCTCCTATTACAAAAATTTTTAAATATTAAAGACTTCTTCCACTCGCGTTCCAATGCATTTTTTCTATTGGTGATTTATTGAGAAAAGTATAAATATGTACATTGCAATCGGCAAAAATGAATTTTTAAAAAATCAAAAAAGTAAATATTCAAAAATTACACTGTTAGAATGTAGAAGGGGATCCGATGACGTAAATATTTTTCCTTACTTTGAATGCTTACATATTAATGATAACTTAACAGGGAGGAAAATAACTTCATGTTTTTTTCGAAGAGACAATTCCGAGAGGGAATTTTGGCATTATTTAAATTAATTGCGTTGCAACATTAGCAACTGTACAGAGTGTTTAAATCACCGTTAATTGTGTTTCATATTAACTAAAAACGCTGTAATCAAGATTTCTAAATGAAACAATATTTCATTTTAGTTAAATATTAGCTGACATTTTGAAATAAATTTCCATCTTCGTACAACCATTCGTTCAACCCCATATTAAAACTCGGAGGACAAACAAAATGATTTTATCTATATAAATTCCCATAATATTATTCATTGATAAAATGTTTCGTATGTTATCTTGAGGATTTAAAAATAACTCTTAAGATTTTTCTGGATCCAGCTTCTGTGTGAACCTCGAAATGGGATCAATTGCTACTATATTTATTGGAGAATTATAATGCGGCTTTTCCATATCACATATTGGGGCTTATTGATTTTATATTAGTCTGGGGAAAAAGAGATCCATTATTTTTAAGTGAACTTTATGTAACTTGTTTTGGATTTGCTTAGCACAAAATATTAAAAACCTTTTATGCTACACAAAAAAGGTCGATCTTTTTTACGTCTATGATCTACATTTAGGTTCTGGGTGATAAAAAGTGATCAGCTTTGATAATTTTTCATACTTTATCGACAATTTCGACGATGATGCACCCATGTGAGAAGTGAATCTTTAACATAAAAAATACGCAAATTGAATTGACGATATTGACAACATAATTGACAACATAATTTAATTCGTCTAACTTGTAATTCACCTTTATCAAAGAAAAATTGTAAAATGTGCAAAAATTTCATTTTGTTCAATTCCACTTGTGACACTTTTTAATTCATAAATGTATGGACCAAACAAGAAAAAGCAAAATAATTATTTTATTACGTAATGTCGCCTTTTCAACAAACATAAATAAGAAATTGCTTGATCAATAATTTATGAGACATCGATCACTAAATCTTTCTGATAAAAAATTATGGATTAGTTTTTCCCTAAATATATACTGGCGACTTCTCTAATCAGATTTTATCGATAAAAACATTTTCAATATTATCTGAGATGATAAATATACTGATAATGATGAAAATTTGACTTTCATCAATTTTAGATCGTTGATAATGTAAATAATCAGATAAATCTTCTTATCACCATTAGCTATATTTTTATGACATTTTTATCATCTCAAAGAAAGACGCTGAACTACGAATATAATTATTTAACTATTAGGTAAAACGTTTATCCAATGAAAGTCATTTACATCTTCCTTAGGTTCTTTAAAATCTCAGGAACCATACGACCCAAGCACATGAGAATATGGTCCTGAGAGGCCTGCTAAGCCATGTATAAATGGCATTCCGGGAAGTTCCTCTCTCTCTGAAGAAATGTAAGGGATTCAATATGGTTACTCTAAAATTTAAGAGCTATTTGCCTTTTGCTCGAAATATTGCGATGGTGATGACAATGGTTCTTTTTCCAAAGTATTAAATGTGTTCACAGGAGGAACTCTCTAAAGTGCATTTAATTTAATCTTTTGGTCGAGGAGATTTCTTCATAAGTCAAACTGGTATTACCACGCACAGTGTCAACAAAGGCAGACTTGGCTATACTACCGTTCGAACCAGAATGGGAAGGGACTCACTGAAATTGTATTGTCTCTCATCAGAAAGCCGAGCAACAATATCAAGAATAGTCAAGCTTGTCACACCCTCCCCACAGTAAATCAAGAGAAGGATGCTGAATAGATACATATAATATTTACATAAGTAATAAAACATGCAAATAATAAAAATATATTTCAAAAATGAATCAGCAGTTCGAACAAAGATTAAGCAACCAGCAACGAGAAATTTTGTAAAATGATCAAAATACTTGTTAATTTCTTTAAGTGACGGCTATTTCCAGTTGTTCATTGGCTTGAAAATTCTGAAAAGAATTTATAGAAAAAAAATAGAATTTTAAAAACAAAGCAATAAAACTAAGACTATAACCCCTAATGTTTTGGAAAAATATGCATGAGTAGTTTTTCGTATAAATTAAACATTCCATCGGTCATTACAATAGTTTCCGGTTACTTATAATTCCGTCAACCAAAATCACTTAGCATTGTCATCTCATAATTATTATTCAAGCTCAGATAACAAGATCAACCCCTGAGCTGTCACCCACCTCTTCAGGCTATTCAATAACAATGAAAAGAAATTGAATCCTATAGAAATTTTAAGAAGCTTGGGCCTTCTCAGCATGATGGTCTTCAGTAGTGTTAGGTATCAAACCTGATATCTTCAGTTCACGAGAACTATAATTAAAGTCTACTGCGGCTTCATCTTTCTATGTTTATTTCCGAAAACTATGAATAAATAAAAGGGTAAAGAAATAATTCTTGAGTTGTTTTTTAATTTCTAAAATGTAGTACGGGTTGTGAACAGAAACCAGTATTTCAGAATATCGATGTGAGCTCATTTAACTCTATTTTAGAGTCCTTTCATTATCATTTCAGACTCATGTTTCATCTAGCTGATGATGGAATGACCTTCTTTCTCACAATCGGAAAGTGGTGGGTTTTAATCCCGACACAAATGTCATGCACACAAAATTTCTGTCGGTTCCAATATCTTTCCATTATTGTGACACGGTTTGGGGAGGAATGTATAGACTCAAGTATTAACTTCGGCATTTGACCATGATTCAGAATGACAAGGTGATTAATTATGCAAGCGGCTTGTTTCGGTACAGGCAGGAGCATGAAACATTGCAATTACCTAATTTAATAAACAGATGTAAACCAGCCCTGATTTGAAGCTTCAGACTTAATATATTTTTTAGGTATCAATTTCCCAAATGGGATGTTTTTTTCAATCGGTTTAAAAATAATCATTTTTCTTTTTTAAATTGCATCTCATGTGATAAACTAACAGAAAACTTTAAAGAAAGAACTCAATTTTGTTGCTTCAGACTTTATGCACTTTTTAGTTATTGTCTGTATAAAATAGTATCTTCTGCTTCAATACATTACAGTTCCAAAACAAAATATCGTATCTTTTATGTTTATGAGAAATATTTTTATTTTAATCTTACAGTCTCTGGAGTTATTATCCTCGTGTGTGTGTATTGTATTTGGAATTTTCTTTCAAACATCCAAACCAAATCACGCTTTCACGTCTGGAATGTTTCTACATTTATATCAAAATCAACGCATTACTTCTTTTGATTTTATTACTGTCTTTCTGAATCTAGGTTATTTCTCTTTGAAGAAATCAATGGCTGTTTTTTCTTTGATTAATCAATTAATTAGATTTGTAAGCAGTAAAATAAGATTTGTACTAATGTTGATTTATTTAGAAAGTACAATTGATTTGTGCTTTCTTAAAGTAACAATAGAGGAAAATTATTGGCGATAATTGTATAGCTAAAATAATGCATGTCTCTTTTATTTTTGCGGTAAATGCTTTCTACATTTTATAGCATTTTGATGGAAGAATGCTCTTAAAATTAAATAAAACCGAAACCTCTTTCATTCTGATTAAAATTTTGAATTATTTGTAATATCGCTAAGAGAATATTAAAAATAAAAATAAGACAAAAATGATTAGACAACTAATGCATTCTCTTAAGAATGAGGTGAAAATAAATTTCCTATACTTTTTAATCTACTTGATTGATATGTTAGGCCCTTTTCAAGGAAATAATTTATTTTTGAAAAAAGTTACTTTTGTTTCCACGTTTTTTCCATCTGTTAACTAAACAATGAATAACTGAAAAGGTCTCTGAATATATCTGCGTTTGTGGTTGAATATAAGCTTTGGAAAAACTTTTTAAGAGATTAAGCTTCTGAAGCAACATTTGAAAGTCAAAATACGACTTTGTATTTCAGTTACATGAAATCTTAATCAATTTTCTGCGTCAGTCAATGTAACCAGTTATCGAAACAAACGATCATTGAGAACTTCGAATTTAATGAGTTTTTAATAAATCACTAGAAAACAAATTAAAAATTGTTTTTATAACCATTTAGACTGAAAAATAGAAATCTGGTGTCAGAAAAAGCATCCTTGTCAACAGCTGGAGATAGCAGGATCGATACTTGCCTCACGGAAAAGAATCATTGAAATGAAATGCACTTTACAGAATATTTTAATTTAATATCCTATCGAGAGATGGTGCAGCGCGAAAAGTGTCAGTTTAAATGTTGATGTCATGGCTGTGCTTAGTGGCTTCATTCGTCAGAAACTGCTGGATACACATAGCTTACTTATTTGGGACGTGATATAAGAAAAAAATACTATAAATTGAATGGTTAAATTGCGTTTTAGGTCCCCTACTTCGCCAACTCGCGAATTTGAAGGGCTTTTTCGCGCTTGCTCATTGATTACTCTTTTGTTTTAGCATTTTCATTCGTCGCTAATTAAGTTTCACTTTCAAATAGCGGTAGAATTTTCGCCGTGGCATCGGCGATTTTGAAAACGTGCCAAGTAGGAGACCTAAAGCACATTTTCACCAATATTTGCAAAATAAATTAAACTATTTATATTAGATTTAATATTGTTTATGTTGTTTTACTTTAAACGAGTGATGAGATCTCGAAAAATATTAGTTATGTGAAATATTCTTCAAGATATTTACTATACATTTACTCTAAATTCATAGAGATACGTTTTCTTCTACCTTTTATTACTGACTAAAACTGCTAACTACTGCCATCCATTTCCTTATTTTTAACAACTGTCAAATTACGAGATCAACAGCTGAATTGGCACTCTTCTTTAAACAATATTTATTACATTATTTGTGGAAAGCTTTTGGATCTCTTGGGTATTTAATTCGTACAGGCTTTCTCGCTCCAACTACTTTCAGCAGGCTAAGGAATCGAAATACTATCTTCTAATATTCACTATAACCTTCTCCCATCAGTGAACTGCGATCCTTAAATTTATTATATTATACTTGACACCACAGTCAATTTAAGCGGGAGTTTTATTAAATGGTGATCTATATTAAGTAGCAAGTGTAAAAACTCAGAAAACTCCTAAGCACACACTCTTACAGATGTACATGCAAAAACTATATCTATTCATGTTGTGATGAAAACTCATTCTATTCAGAGACCGATTTGGGCATTCATTTAATTTTTGTGTTATTTCTTGCATAATTTTAAATAGGAATGACAAATAGTATATAGCCAACAATTTCCATAATATTCAGTTCTTGAAATTACACATCAATAAATGCATCCAATTCCCAGTCTAAAATTTGAGCCAAATACCATTTACAATAAATAAATTCCTCCCATATAAGTTTAAATAAAACTGCTACCAAGAAACGTAGTTTACAGCGTGATGATTGCTTTGTTTTTTAGGGCATTCTCACAACTTATTTTTTCTACTGTTTACACATTTTTGTTTAGAATGAAATGTTTTAATATCTGTGAAATATTTTTGAGGGACTCACCATGACCTCGAAGTGTCAAATAATGCTTTTAAAAACTGATAACATGCTATTCTACAATTCTTAAACTATTGTCCCAAAAATTCGAATCATATCGAATTTTTTTCTCCTAACTTTCCATCAAGAGCAGGGCCTGACTTTGACAGTTTTGCGCCCAGAAGCAAAACATTGTCAACGCCTTTTTTGATTTATTCTTAAGATGTCCTATGATAGCTTAAATATAATGTATAGGTTTTGATGTAAGTATTGAAAAATGATTATGTAATAATGGAATCTGTATTGAATGAAAATCGATTATAATATCGACTATAATAAAAAATACAATAGAATCTGCTGAATAAAATACAATTAAAATTAAAAATATTCATTTATTTGCATTTCATTTAAATAATTTTACACTGGGTTATATGACTTCAAATTTGATATCTGACTTACTGATTATTTACTCAGTTTATAGAGTTCACCAGGGGAAAAGGAGTACCTAGATTTTAGGAATATTGCCTTACTATGAACTGAAAATATAAACATTAAATGAATGCAAAGTACACATCTGGGAATTTTACTATACGAAATAAAGAAAAAATAAAAAAACATGAATTAAAATTTCAAGTAACCCTAGTATTTTTAAGGTTTTAACTGACCTAGTCTTAGAGTTCGCATTTTGTAATTCCCATTTTCGCGCATATCTCGGCCTTAAAAATATCACAAAAAAAAAAAAAAAAAAAAAAAAAAAAAAACTTTTACCACCACAAGTTTACCAGGACATTGTAATTTAATAATAAAATAATTTGAAGTTGGAAAATTATGAATTCATTCAATCTTGTTACGTGGGTGGGGGAAAAAACATGCCCTACAAATATTTTTAACAATGTTTTCAGGTTTGATTATGTTATTGCATTACCTTTTCTTAGTACTTATTTCTGCTGATCAAAGTGGCTAATCATTGTCAATCTCAGAAATGGTTAAATAACGAGGTCGATACCTGAACTGGTACCTTTCTTTTTGAGCCTTGTAACATTAAAAAAAAAGGCAATGCGTCTACGGAACTTTTAAAGTTCATAAGCTGTCTCAGCATGAAAGTTTTCGGTCGAACAGGTAACGAATATTCTGTTTTATGAATACACGCAAAGGTGCTTTTTCTTATCAAGTTGCTCTTGAATACATTTTATTCTGCAAAAAATAACTATGCAAATTAATAAATATCGATTCCAGTGATGTAAGAATGTCATTAATTTAAACTTATGGATCAGTTCAGGATTTGTTTTAACTATATTAAAAGTAATATCTAATTTATTTTAGAATATTTTAAAACTTCTTGTGAACAAATCACATGAATGTTTGCTACATACAAGAAAAGAATTAAAATGAAGCATACATTTGAGCTATGTCCAAATCTTTTCTTTCAAATGTAAAAATTGGGATAAATATATAACTAAGAATCTGTAAAAATCGTCAGCTTTGTGCCATCACTAATTATTTCTCAATCTCACAGCGAATATCCTTTGATTACAAAATTAAACGAGATGAGCAGTACTGATGAAATAAAATATGAATTTTCTGTCGTCATTAATCCATTTCCTGTTTGCATAGAGATTCCAGCTTTTAAGAGTTCTTTTTCTTTGTCACATGTGGTTACGGAATCCATTCCCTTGGCTGCGTTCATGTTTGAAGAAGAAGTGACTGCAAACAACACAGCTCTCCTCTTCTTTCCGCGATTTATTTAACTTTGAATGAAGAATCTAAAAACGAAAATTAACATTAGTTTCCCAAATGCATACAACATCTTCGTTGAAAGTTTATTAATATTTCGAGTCATTTTATCGACGGAAGACAATGTAATAAATTGTTCGAACTACTGGAGACACGGCCTCCATTCTTCAAAGCCTGCCAAACAAATGTGGCTTGTCGAATTAATTAATATTTGGAAAATAGGAAAGAAAAGAAGATTCTTTCGAACTTAAAATGCGAATAGTTTGTACCGCATTTTTCTTGTGTTTTCTGGAAATAATTCAGCAAACCGTAATATTCCCTTTCCATTTATTTTCGACATTTGAACTGTTTTGTGTGCCTTTTATAATGACTATTTTCCGACTCTCTAGAATTTCTTAGCGAAAGAAATATTTTCATTTCGAGAAAAGAATAATAAGATTAATTTCAATGCCTATTTTGATTATCACCTAAATAATTTATTAAATTATATTTTGCTTACAAAATGAAAAACTTCAATTTTTAATAACATATCGAGAGACATTTTCAAAATTAATTTAAGTTTTTCTTAAAAATAATCCAAAGAAACCAAATAGAATTTAAAAATTATGTAAACAATATGCTTTACTATATTAAGATAAATATATTATTCAAAATTTTATACAATAGAGAGCATCAATTGATGTACTAATTATAGCCATTCATAATAATGATTTATTTTTTCTTAGGACAATCAAAGTTTGCAAGGTCCTGATAATTTTTTATTTTATTTGTTCAAAACCCCTTTGACTTTAAAAGTCATTCCAAAAAATAAATATTTCTTGTCAACATAAATATGTATTAATTTTTACCTACACAGTTTCTATAGTTTTCATTTAATTGTATAACTTAGTTTGTTTGGTCTTTGGTAATTTCTAGCTCAAGATGACGCATTTGATTGGATAATGCAGCTTAAAGTGGATTTTGAATCACAACAAAAAACTGTAACAATGATTAGTATCGACTAGATGGATTATCAAATGGAAAATCACAGAGTGTGAACTCCTATGTTCCCAGATTCGCTCAGAGTTTGTGACATATTTTATTTAAGTTTCGATGTTTTTAAGTGTCATATATATCTATTTAATATATCTTCTATTATTTTCCAAAAGACATTATTATGCAGTATTAGTATTAAGTGGCAATTAAAATTTTTTATGAACCAAAAATTCATTCAATTGATTTTATATTTTAAGCTGATTTCTTGGTCTTATATAAATGTTTGCATATGCTTTTTCTCTATGGTGATCACATAAAAAATTCGAAATATATTCCGAAAACCATCTTTCAAAGTCTACAATTTTTTCGGTTTTTCTTCCAATCGTATTCGATTTTCTTTTTTTTCTGATTTCTGAAATCTAAAAGTTTTCGAAACTGGGACAGCTTAACTCTGTAAGTATTTATATTACCGTTAAAGAGTGAAATCCGTTATTTAATAGAATGGCTAGGTATTTCCTGAAATATTTAGACAATCGAGGTTAAAGTATATAAAATTATTGAATTCTACAATTTAAATATGTATTCTATGGAATAAAGATTACATGATCCTTAAAATATTAAATATGACATTCAAAAATTTATTTAATCGTCTCTAGTTATTTTTTTTTATTTTATTGTTATATTTGCTTTGGAAAAACGTGTGTATAATCGTAAAATTTTGAGTGCAATCTGCTTAACTAATGTTAGCAATATTAGTAATAATAAATTATATATAACCTGATTTTCATTAGATCTTAATTAATCATCCACAATAGGGATAACATATATTATATTAATTTGCAAGTTTTACAAATTTGAAGTTTTGAATTTTTGGAAATTTTAACTTTGGTATTTTTTTAAATTCTTATTGTGTTTATATCGTTAATCTAAAACTCTTTTGGTATGGCTTCGGGGCGTAACAGCTTGATTTTGACATTAGTCTTCAGCCATTGCAGAAAAGTCAAAGTTCGTACAAATATGGTCAACACCCACTAACGAAAGTGGTCATGTTGGTAGTTCTATTTGACTTCAAAGATGAGTTAATAATTTAAACAGACGAATAATGTTTAAAATTTATATTTATTAATAGCGCAAAAATATGATCATTAATACATGAAAAATGAATTATAATAAGTTATTTAAAGTAAGTAATCTTGAAATAAAAATTTTAATTCGTTTCAAATAAAGATTAAATCCATTTGAAATAATCTATCAGTATAGAGTTTTTAATTTCGTATTAAAGTAAATCACCTTTCAGAAAATAATGTGTAAATCATTAAAATTATTTGAATACTTATTTTGAGACAGATGATAATTATCAAACAAAAGCAATAAGTCGTAATGAACCCATAATCATGGAGTACTTTCCATGAATATGAATAAAATTATAATTTTTTTTATCGATTTCAATATAATGAATATGATTAAGATTTGAAGTAAGTTTCTAATCAAGACTGATTGACGATAAATGGTCATGTCATGTGAGTAATTTATGATCTTTCGGGTTGTGTTTTTTCTGCGGCATTAAAGAAATTCTCAATAGATGGCGCTAATAATAATAACATCCATTGTATGAAAATTTTTTTTTCTTAAGGTGATCAAAATTAGCAAGGCTTTAATGTTTTTTTATTCCTTTAACTTGAAATCCATTGCTTTAAACTTCGTTTTAAGATAAAACTTGTTATCTTTTTTAAAATATCTGTTATTCATTTCAAAATATTATAATATTCCTCATTTTAATTATGGTAATATACACTTGTTCAAAATTATTATATTTTAAAATAAAAAAATGAGACTGTTACTGGTTTTGAATTTTGGAATTATTGTGAAAATCATGAAATGGAATGATTTTATCAACTGTGATAGATTGGCTTGGCTTTCGCTCAATAACCTGATATTGCACCCTAAAACTAATTGGACTGCGCTGTAAAGTTTAAAATTGGTTCTAACTTACAATAAATATCCATGCCCAAGATGGGAATCGAACTTACAAACACATGAGCTGAAATCTAGAGTGCTAATTAGCAAACTAATTCTGGTTAAAGACTGAGCAAAGGACTTGACGTAAATAATAAATAAATAATAGATAAATTTTAATATTTGTACTGTAAATAATTGTATAGAAATATAAATCAAATAATGAAACACTATTTATACCCTCATCTGCATACAGTTAGACCCTTGGAGGAAAATCCCAGCCGACACAATCAATTTGAAGAAACCTACTTCAATCATCCTTGCTATCATTCAGTAAACGATACATCTCTTGATTCTTTTTTGCCTCCGGTAGAGAACTCTTTTATATGATACTTTGTAAGAACTTTTTTCTGAAAGGCTCTTATGCGAACTCCTAGCAAATAAGCTTCATTTTTTTCTTGAAGTGTCTGTACAGCTGGAATTCAATCCGATTATTATTATTTTTTTCACGGTGACGTGAAAGCACTTCTTTTTTTTTTCTTCTGCTCCAAATTTTAATATTTGAAGATTCTTCCGCTATTGTCCACCGCAGGTGTCCTGGAGAGATAGAATGGGGAAAAACTGGAGAAAAGGGAAGACGCTTTATTTATCTTGAAGCGGAAAACATAAAAGGAGATGAAAAGTGATCAAAGAAGTTTCTGTTGACACGTGGGAGGAAGGGTGGTCGTCTGCAGGAAA
>JAPDSC010134871.1:73776-85016 GCA_026290005.1 Latrodectus geometricus | reverse complement strand
TATATATATATATATATTAATAATGGTATATGAATCAATATATAATTCTATATATAGCAAAGCAGAGTTACTTTGAAATAAGCAATCTAATGTCATGAATTCGATATTTATCAATCAATACTGTACGTATAAATTTTTTAAAAACAAAAAAGAAGTTTTTTCCTTAGAACACTCTGGAATCAGATTCAAGTATCACAAACTTTCTTTTTGACACAAATTCCACACCAGATGGATCTTACATTTGTTTTAATATTTAAATAAATCGATAAACAATATGTGTTTTCTGTAAAAATTTCAGTGACACGCACTTCTCGTCTCTCTCCTTTTTACTTCATATTTCTCCCAAACGAATAATTTGTATGTAAGTTATCCATATAACCTATATTTTAGGGGTATGTGTTACATATTCTGTGTTTGTGAAACGATAAGGTATAATTTTTTCGGTATTATACACTAACGATCAAAGTAATATATCAAACTTTAAATACTGAGACAATTTAACTTAAGTTTTAAAAAATGAAATTTTCAAAAAAGTATTTTTCATGAGTACGTTAAACAAAATTGCAATTAAGTAAAACAATTTGTTCGCCATTTCAAAATAAGTATTTAAAAAAAAATAAAAAAAAATTGCGAAGTATGTAATTGAGAATTTAGCTAAATTTTATTTAAACTAGAATTTTTATATTTTACAAGCAAACATTATGAAATTTCTTATTAAGATTAAACTTATAAAAAATATAATTAATTAAAACCCACAGTAAAGTAAAATAATTTGTGCTCAGTGAAAATTAAACGAGCAACAACAATATATCAGTTTACTTAACTTATTTTTATCCAAGAAAACTTTAAGTAAAACCTAAAAACTTAAATAAATTAACAGTATTGTTTTTTAACTGCTTAAGTTTTAAAAGGGAAATTTAAAAAGATTGTGTAATTTAATTAACTTAACAATATTTAAAAATATTTTAATTCTTTAAATAATGTTAGGTATGTAACTTATAAATAATTATGAGTTATTCTGATGTGTTGAAAGTTTGTTTCTTTTAAAGTAAGTTTTACGACTGATTTTTCAAATGGATCTCTAACAATGGAAACTGAAATAGCTGCTTAGGATTTAAATTTTTTATAATTAAATCATGCCCTCAATCATCACAAATGTGATCTATTTGTGAAGAAATTATATTCCTAGTTTAAATATTATAATATTGCAGTGAATAACCTAAAACTTGAATGCTATTAAGTAAAATACCATTGAACATCCACTGCGTAATGCTTTCCGAAACATTTAATAGATGGCGCTATTGTATTCACATGCCATTGGAAAGAAAACCCGGATAGCGTTCGAACTCATCCATCCTTACAAATGTAATTACAAGAAACAGAAACCCAATGTCTCCATCTTTGCTCAAAAGGGGACTTTACTTCAGATTTTCTACTCGAAACAATACAATTCTATTACTATAATCTACAGTGAGTCTTCCAATCTAAAGCATTTTGTTACTGTATAGCTGAAAATTGTAAAGTATTTACCCAATCGCATTTAAAGAAACTTGGAAAATTTCTAAATATTCAACCTTGGGTTAGTGGTAGAGCCATATTCTACGAAGTGGATCGGATTCAATCCCAATGACTGTTGAACTTCGTTAAACTGTTGTGCTTTGGCTCTTTTTACACGAAGCGAAGTGAGAGGTTTTAGGTTTTTCTCTCTTTCCTAGTACATATGAATGTGGGTAGTATCTATTAAAATTTCTCCCGAAAAGCAAGATGTGGTTGCTTAAGTGTTTTTCACAATTTTCAGTTGCTAGGCTCTCTGCTATGCCGAGTCGAAGTACCTAATGGATTACGGAAAGTCACTAAAAAGATTTGTGATTTTGACATAAGGATGTTTATATTAAATTTTCGATTAAAACATGTTTCGAACCGAAAATTTATTTAGCAGTTCAAATTGAGCTGTACGCATTTTTACATTTGCTATGATTCATATTGGATTTTCACATGTGATTGTATCAGTGACAACCCTTTTCACTGCTCGGTAACATAGAGGGGAAAAGTAAACAAGAAATCATTATAAGCTTTCAATGTCGAAAAATTCTACTAAGATAAGGTGGTATTGCTTATGCTGTTACATCGTGAAGTTGAATATATTTAACCTTCTCATTGAGCATCCTGTAATTTCCATAAGCAACTCAAAAGCAAAAATATTTGCTCATTCTGCGAATTTCGCGGGTATATGTTTTTCTTGGTTTATGAAATGTACTCCTCAGTACATTGCACATTTTCACCGTTTAAAGAGTAAATAAATTATATACAGTATTAGACATTTAATTTACGTTTTGACCAACAGAGGGCGTTTGTAGTCCTCTAAATGTGGCTTTTGAAAACACAAAAGATGTAGCTTCATTACGTTTTTTGCCGCATTTTTCTAATTCGATTGGTTGGTTTGGTTTTGCGGCACAAGGTCCAAAAATGGACATGGTGCGCCAAGATTATTTTATTTAGTATTTTTTTTAAACCAAACAACATTAAAATCGTTTCAAAAGCGAAAACCTTTGTATATAATATTATTAAAAACTAACTGTATATATATTTACAAATATAAAATGTGAAACATAAATTAAATAAAATTTACAAAACCTTTTGCCCTTAAAAAGGTAAATAAGTTCCTGTAGGGTGGTTCCCCCAACACAAATAAAATAATGTTAAGAAATCAGTATTAAAAAAATGTAAACGTTCCTTGTTAAAATCTTTGCATGAAATTAAAATATAAATACTATATGGTTCATCGCACGTTTCACACCATGGATTTTTTGCTAATCAGAAATGGCTGCTAGAAAACATTAACAGCTAGACAAAGTACATATTCCTGTTGATCTATCAGATTCTGAATGTGATATTAGTTATGATAGTAATAATAAGTAGATTTTAGTTATGATAGTAAATTTTTTTAAACTGCTCCTCAGATACGAAGAATCTGATCATATTTCGATAAACTTGCAAAACATTTGGCCTTATTATTATTATTTTTATGGATATTTTCTGAAAAGAAAAAATGTATACTTCTATTCTTCAATATATATGAATTTAAGAAGTGTAAAAAAATGTACAAAATTTTTTAATCGATTTCAGTCCTCAAATTGAACAGTCAGAGGGTTAAACAGAAGTTTATGTATACAGTGGTGCCTCACACAACGAACTTAAATTCGTTCCAGGAGCAAGTTCGTAATGCGAAAAGTTCGTTATGTGAAACACGTTTTCCTATATAAATGCATGTTAAAAAAATAATTCGTTCTGTAACGTAAAATATGCTAAGATGACATAAAAAAAGATAAATTTTTTGTTATTATTTTCATTTAAATACATACATCTAAAAACATAATGCTTTTAATTTTAAGACTCTTCTTTTGTAATGAAGATTCTGCTCGGCAGTCTTTTCCAGAAAAGACCTTTTTCATCGGCATTGAACACTTGTTGTGCGCAGTACCCTTCCTCCTTAATACATTTTTGAAAGTTAATAGAGAGAACTTTTCTTCTTCTTTCTTGTCAGCACTGCCAGCCTCACCATGTATAGTAACGCTGTGGATTCCACACCTTTTCTTAAATCTAAAAAACCACCCCCTCCTGGCTTTAAGTTCTTCCTAATCTTGATTGCTGCTACTTCCAGGGACGTTTTTCTTTAGATCTTCATAAATTATCTTGGATTTGTGACAGATAATATCTTGGGTTGTTACGTCACCTTTCACTTGCCTGTCCTTAACCCAAACCGCTAAAAGCTTCTCCAATTCCTCGTGGATTGAAGACCTATGTTTTTCATTAAATAGTTTTGATACTCCTTTGGCTAATTTGATTGCATCCTTATTTCTCAAAATGGTGGTCTTGCTTAGGCCAAAATCTTTAACGAGGTCCCACTGTTTTACTCCACATTCACTCTTTCTAATTATTTCCTGTTTCATTTCAACAGAAATCACCTTCCTGCTTTTTTTAGAACCCATGATATAAAAAAAAATATTAAGTTTAACTTAAAAGGACGACTGCCATGATACGTGCGTATGTTAAGCGCAGTGACTAACGACTGCAGTGCCTGCGCGGGAGGATGCAATACATCGGCAGCAATCGTGGAAGCTCGGGTGACTTCGTTGTGTGAAGTGAAGTTCGTTGTATGAATCATGAAATGAAGGAATAGGAAGTTCGTTGTGTGCAGCGTTCGCTGTGCGAGGCGTTCTTTATGCGAGACACCACTGTATAAGTGAAAAAACTGGATGTAAAAAAAAGCAATGTTAGTCTTCAGAATTGGTGCTTTAAAATCAAAGTTGTTTCATTAGATTTTTGACAACAGAAGATGGAATCTGTATGTATTACAATATATGGATTAGCTGTAAAAAATATTATCTGACCAACATTTCGAATGAAATTATAAACATTCTGTTTGCATGTTGACATGTTATTTTGCTTTGCGTAAGAAAACATATTAACCAAGAAATTAAGTGTTAGTATAATTTAGAAATGAAATGTAATAACGGAAAAAGTTATGGGTAGAATTTAACAAAAATTACACACATTATACAACACATAAAAAAGTACAAAATAGTAAAAAAGAAAAAAAAATCACTGGAAAATTATGGTGTTATAAAAACTAGCATACACATACAATGAACAAATAGGCGGTGTAAATTTGAAATAAAAAGAGTATTTTTAATATGGAGTATGATCCTCCTGACAAGCAATGCAGCACATACCACTATGTGTGATGTTCTCTCATTATGTGGTCTATTAATTGTGTAGGAAGAGCAAGCCATTGCTCTTCCAAAACAATTGAAATCATGACTAGGATGAGGAGGACTGAGAGCATCTATACCAGTCGTCCTAAAGAGTCCCAAATATGCTCGATTCTGTTATGATCAGGTGATAGAGCGGGCCACAGCATGCGCTCATTTGTTTCTTGCTCAAGATAAGCGTCCACGATGCGAGCAATGTATGGTCACGCATTATCATCCTGTAACACGAAAGTATCACTCATTGCTCCGGCATAAAGGCACACATATCCATTCAGGATGACTTCTCTATTGGTATGAGCATTAACATTGCCATGAGTAAAGACGGAGTTCTGTGCGTCCTCCCAAAGGGATACCATCTCAAACATAGAAGCTGCCTGATTCGCATGCGTCTCTTTCACAGATGTTTGATGGATGAAAACGAGTTCCACTTTCTTTCTAAATGAAAATGCACCAAATATTGCTTTCGAGGCTAAACCTGGACTTATCTGTAACGAGAATAGCCCTCCATTGATCAGGCGTATAGTAGACATGATGACGTGCCTATTGCATACGTACCCGTCTATGGCGTCACGTGAGCGGTACGCAAATGACTGGTCGTTGCACATAAGGACCACGTTCTTGAAGCTTTCGACGCAAAGTTGATCTGAATACCAACCTTCCGGCACTTACATTGAGGGAATATCTGAGTTCAGCCGGAGTTGCAACCATATTCCTTTACACGCATAATGACAAGTATTGGTTATTGACACTGGTTGTAGGGCGTGGCCATCCTTGGTTGAGCTCCAAGATGCCAAATCGTTGGTTAGAAATTATTGCCAAAATCTATTGAATAACAGACGGACTCAAATTCAGCCATCTATCCACTTCTAACTTTGTCCTACCTCTAATCTCCCAATAGCTCACCATCGAAATTTTCAGCCAAATGATGTCTGAAGGCAATTGTTACAATTTCGCTATATCTCATTTCTAATAACAACACGCAGCGACAATTGCCACCTTGCTCTGAGACATAAATTTTTATACTCTTTGCAAATGATGTATTACGACAGCAGCACCACTATTTTGCATTATGTCATATTGTTCAGCTTCTTTTATACTTTCCAACATATTCAATATATTGAGATTGGCTTATTTTTGGAAGAGTTATTGCTAATTTTGTGATTTTTCCTTAACTTTTGGTAATTAGTGTATTATTGAGCAAAGTAGATATTCATTGCGTATGCTATTTTATTCTACAGCAATCTTATTACAAGTTTTAATATTATTTATCATCATTAACATTTTTAAATTATTCGAATATCATTACAAATTTCTATATTGAATAGTATATTTAATTGTTTTATTTTTTAATGTATTTTATAATGCCATATATATAATACATTCCCTATTTTTTTATCGCGTTTAACTGAAACTTAGTGGGCAGATATAATCTCCCAGTAAAGGATATTTTAATGCAATTGTAACAGTTTGTAACAAAACGTATGATAAAAGTCTAGAAATAAAAAAAGCAATTAGCTTATTTCCGGAACTTTTATTGAATTTTAAATGATACGTACATTTAAGAATTGATATTCCATTTTTAATATTGAGAATTCCTATACTCAGCAGCTCAGAGAATGACTATTTAAAAGGAGCTGTGGGTACTTTATCTTATTTTACTCAAAGAATTCTTACATAATTTTCTAATAATGCAAAAATTACTCATTATTTTATATTTTTACCTAGTCACTTTACCACGTTATTTTTTAACAGTAGTAAAGAGAAAAGTACCATTGAAATGCTAACTGCATTACTTAACCCATAATTTAACATTATAAAATATTTAAAAATGTTTGGACTGGTTGATGAATTGATACATTCTAAGGTCCCTCTATACATAAATTTTTATTTATGTACTAGATATTTCACGAATTAACATACTAACAAATAACTATGTATTTCTCTTAATAATTTGTCGGTATGTATATTTTTTTTTATCTCACATTACCATTTATTTAAAACAATGAACCAAGAAATTTGCAAAATTTATAGCATTTAAAAGAACAACTTTACAAAAGTGTATTTGGAATTAAGAAGAACAAATTTACAAAAATGTATGTAATTTAAAAGAACAAATTTACAAAAATGTATGTAATTTAAAAGAACAAATTTACAAAAGTGTATGGTATTTAAATGAACAAATTTACCAAAGTGTATGGAATTTAGAAGAACAAATTAACAAAAGTAATATGGAATTTAAAAGAACAAAGTTGCAAAAGTGTATGAGTGTTAACGGACATTATCTGCTGTGCAGTGAAGAAGTTAATAAAGAAACTACAAAGACATAAATTGAAAATGAATGTTTAATGATCACTTGTTAAAATCGAAGACATTGAATAACACATTTACAATATTCATACAGTTAATGGGAGATTTGACTACAGCTTATAAGGCTAATGAGTTATTTCACTAAGGAACTAATGCCAAAGAGTTGACCAGCGGTTGACACTTCATCATAATCATGTAAGCTTAAGCAACAACGAGATGAGTATTACAAAGTAAATAAATGATTTATTAAAACTCTTCAAATATGTATAAAGAGACAAAAAATGATTGTACTGGTAAACAAAGACTTAGATAACAATCTCGATATAATAAACTTTTGTCATTTCGGTTCACGCCCATAGATTTCAGTCTATTGGGGTTAAGTACGTATTATTCAGTGCAGTTTTGTCTGTACAATATTAATAAATTATCTTCCTCCTGGCCAAATACGCGCTCCCAGTGTTTCCTCACATAATGGAAGATACCTTTTGCAAGGTAAATTTTACCAAACATTCATAAAAATTAATCTGCTAAATTCAGCAGATTTTTTTAATTTGAATTTTGAATAGAAGAAAATTTTCATTGTTATATCGAGAATATTATGAGATATTTGCATTATTGAAGTTGAGATGTATCACAATTACACTTTGTTATTTCTTGGAATTCAAAATGAAAACAATTATTTTTTACTTTATATTTTATACACATTTAAGTATAAAATTTGCTTATTAACATTTAGTATTTTGGAGCTTCTATAAACAAAATTGCTTATATAGTATTCAGTTTTAAATTCTGAATATCAATCGAAACATATTTTACAATATATTGTTTTTGTGAGTTTACACTGTAGAAATTGATGTTTTAGGTTACAATATTATCCACTTATATTCCACAGTAAAATTATTACAAACTGCTTTAATTTATTAATTTATAAGAATTTGAAATTTTATATACAATTCATTTTCTTATTCAACTAGGCGTTTATTTATTTACTTGTTATTTTACTACTCTACTCTTTCAAACGACGTTAGATTCTGCTATAGAAAACTTAATAAAAAGGAAAACAATATGAACCATCTTTTTATATAGAATTTTACTATGATTAATAATATAAATTCAATTTCAAAGTTATTTTTAAAAAATAATCGTCAAATTAATCGTTTATTTAAAACAAAATATTAATAAATAAAAAGAGGATAAGATTTCATTCAAAGTTTTACCTCAAATTCTGCATTTTAAAGACATGCCAATTAGATTTAAAGTATACAAAAAATCTAACTCTAGTTATGTAAAAATTAATAAAATATCACATACCATGTGGGACGTAAAAATAACTATTGATTGATTTTAGAGGACCTTTATAAATATTGCAAGCAAAGGACAGTAATTTTCTAAAATTTTTTATTTTATATTCAAATGTTAAAACAAATCTCATGCTGCAGTTTAATATAAACAAATAATTTAGTAACCCTTTTTATTATTCTGAATTAAGCAACATATTTAATTGATATGATTATAGATATGTCAGAAACCTCATTATTTAAATAGAACCTATTAAGAACAATACACTTTATTGAAGCATTCAATTTGAAATTATGTTTAAACATCAATATGTCTGAATCTTTTAGCAATCTTTCTTTAAATTTTTATGGAATTGTTTAAATTAAATGGTTTAAAAAATTATTATAAGTTGTGAAAGTTAACTTGAGAACTTGATGGACTTCAGAAATGATGGATTTTATAAACTTTCGTACTTCAGATAATTTAAAAAATCAAATAAATTTTCAACTTTCCAGAAAATAATTTAAATAAAAATTGAAAAATAAAAACATGGATTAATTGAACTTTTAAAAAACGAATGATTATAATTAAAAAAAGTTTCACCAATAAGATATATCGTAGTATCAGTAAATAAATATAGATGGCAGCACCATACACATTTTTAGATCTACATGCTAGTTTTTGATTAAAAATATTGTTTATGTTTGCAGGTAAATATAATAAATGTATTTTAATGCTTGGAAAAATTCAAGCACTAAATAATAGCTTATTAATTTATGCTTTTATAAACTATTTTTTTAAACTATAGTACGTAAATTGGTTTCGAATATTTAATTAATAACATAATTTCGATTGTTAATATTTTCTATCGTCTAGTGAAATGGAATCTTTTATATTATAATTTTTTATAAAGTTCGAAATTAATCTGTATTTTTTTTAAATTGCATAGCTATTATTTGCAGCACTTTTTGCATTTTAATTAATATGGATATTTAATTTTTGAAAATAATTAAATAATAGATTTTTTAATTTTTATATTATTTAGATTTTTGTAATAAAAAATATATTGATATTTTCATACTATATGAGGTATAAATTTATTCTCATGTATTTATTATACGAGCTGATTTGTTGTTAAACACAAGAGTACATTATAATCCATTTTCATGAAAGCCCAGTTTATGAATTATCATTTTAAGAAGATGTAGTTATTGGTATTTTTCTGTTGAAATTATAATTTAGAAATTTTAAGAATATATTTAACATGTTGATCAAATTTATTATATCACCATAAAAAAGGAAAAAAGTACATATATACTTTATATGGCTGTTTAATTAATTAAGGAAATTTATTTAATTTCAATGAATTATCTGATATTTTAGTTATATACTTTAGAAGTTTTTTTTAATGCGCACAAATTATTTTGTAAAATAAAGTAGTTTCTAAGAAATCCTTAATTAGGAATACTCCCCTCAAGTAAACATTCATAAAGTTTCAATACTACAACCTTCAATTCATATAACCAGTAATATTTTCTTAATTATTTTAATAATGTAATAGGACTTACAAAAGCTTGATAGCTTTACATAAAAATGGTTTAAGATTAATGATTTTTATAGATACTAAATAAAAATGATTAAATTTTTTTAATATAAATAAAAAAAGATTTTAATATTTATGTATGTTTTCATAATAATGTTATTTCTCTAAGTTACTTACTGAAAACACTTGATTTTATGTTTTGAATTTCAGATTAATTTGAAGATAATAAAAGTTTTCCTTTTCTTAAAGCTAAACGAATCGTTGATACATTATTCCTTATATTATTACTTAAGTAGTGAAATAAACGTTTTTAGATATTAGGTTCGTTAACACATGGTATGGGGGAACGATATTGGATTATAAATACTTTGTAAATTATATAAAAATTATATCTAAATTTCAATTAAGAATATAAATTTTGCATTTTCTTCAACCACTGAATGCCTCTTGACAAGAGGTTCAGCAGCGATCATGGGAAATATTTTGACTAAGAAATAAAAAATAAAAAAAAATAATAGAAATTTTAATTGATGGAAATAAAAAGTGTAAGTATTTTCTTTCCTTCTTCGTCTTTGGCATGATAGTCTTTTGTCAGCCACCTAGGCCTGCCAAAACAAGTGTGCAGTCCCTGGTGCCTATATATTGATAAGATCAAGCTGAAAGACTGAACATTGTCTCGCTTTACAATCAAAAGTTTGCTGTACAATAGTTTTCCTATTAAGATTTTCATGTTAATGATTCCCTTATTAAAGATGGTATCGCTCCATGATGTCTTCGTTTTCTTCAAGTGGTACGTCGTACGCCGTGTACGCTGCTGAGAAACCTTTGGTGTTGATTGTGTCATCAGAACGAAATCGCACCATTAGAACGTCACCACTAGAGAAGAACTCCGCCGGTACCTAATAAATAAAGTAAAATGATTATTCGAAATGTCAAGAGTTTTACAAAAAGAAAAAGAAAGCTAAAAATTTCACGTACTTTGTTTCCACAGTATTTTCCGAAATTCCGAGCAGAATCGTCTTCCCCATCAAAAATCTCCACGTAGTCGTAACCGCAGTCCTGTTCGTGCTCCACTTCGAAAGTGAGGAATCGTAGCCGGACTCTATTCTCATTCAAGCCCTGGATGATCCAATCGCAGTCTTCTTTGTTGTCGTAGTTTTGGTCTCCATATTTGGCATGGGAGTAGAGATGCTCCATCTCGCGGTGTGCAAGAAGGCGACCTCCACACACTGAAACAGGTTTTATGTAAACGTTATTAAATATATATATATATATATATATATATATATATATATATATATATATATATATATATATATATATATATATATATAGTTAAG
>JAPDSC010134871.1:0-64367 GCA_026290005.1 Latrodectus geometricus | reverse complement strand
TATATATATATATATATATATATATGTGTGTGTGTGTGTGTGTGTGTTACATGTCTAAAATTTGAACTATGATCAGTAGATTTTGCATAATCTTTGATATCTTTCTTTCACTAAATATTACTTAATACTAGAAGACTATGAATAGCCTGGATTGCATGATGAGATACACTGCGAAGGAAACATATGGTAATGTTTCAGTGAAATTCATTGTATCATTAAAATTATATATTACCTCAGTTTCATATATAGAACGCCCTCATAGCATATTAAACGCTAGAATAGTCAGTATCTATTTGTAAATTTCATTAATTTCAAGATCCTGGTAACCTTTCTAGAGTAAACTAATTGAGAGCTATAATGTTATTAAAAGGTATATATTGCTATGTTTCTTCTATAAGAATATTAAGAATGATTTTCAGAAACATAAATTAAACAGAAATATATAAATAACAAATTAAATTTTAAAGAATTTTTAATTTAAATTCTTATTGCGTGTAGTAACAAGAAATAGAGATAAATAGATAGATATACAGAGAGAAAGAAAGGGATTTTGTGACTAAGAATGGACACAAGTTTCCTTAAATATATATCCTTATTATTTATTTAATTATCAACTGATATACAGTCAATACACATTTTTTACTTTAGCTGAAAATGTTTATTGTTATCTGTATAACTTTTCAAGAATAAATATAATAAAGTTAATAAATTCACATTTAGATTATCTAAATTACTAGTTTTATTATTAATAACAGAATACACATTTTTTTAAAATTTAAGCAAAAGAAAAGAAAAAAATCTATGAAAAAAAATCCACTTTAATTATTTATTAAGCAAAATCTTTAAAAATAATTAAAAGATAAAACCTAATTTTACATATATAGTAAGGATTGTGTCACAGAAAAAATATTTCCAATTGTTTTACTTCACAGCTTCGCATCCTCTCTAAAAATAACTTTTTATTGCATTTTTATGTCCTTACAATTGGATATTTATATAGCAGTAATACAGCAAAAAATGTTTGGAACGTTTTCAATAATCAAGTTTAAATCTAAATACTTGTATATGAAACGTATGAAATAAATCACCTTATTTGTCTCAACGAGTAAATTCATGAAGTGGCTTTTTCCTTTCATAAAACTTAAGATGGTTTTAACTAAAGTACTTTCTTTCCAGCTCTTTGTATTTAATGGGGTTTCTAAGAATAGTGTGGGCAATAGGGGGAGCGAGGTGGAATTTTTACAACCCCAGTATCAGTTGTTTCTGTTTAAACTCCTCCCTCAGCTATGCCCCCTACCCTTGGGGAGCTTCTCGATATTCCAACGAAAGCAGATAAGGCAAATTGCTTTTTTTACGATTGCTTTACCGATACAAATTAAATTTTCTCGGCAAATCTCTCGCAAAAACTTATCAGGATTCGTGTTGTGGTTGTATATACATATATATCATTTATCTCTTCTTAACGCTTAGAGGACGAAATGAAGGTAAAAAAAAATGAAAAATAAATATCTGTGGCTTTTCCGGTGGTGATGCGGATAGCAGATATGGGAATGTGAGGGAATATATATTCCTTTTTATTTATTTATATTTTACTTCACCCCTTTTTGCGAAGTCTGATTTCTTCCTCTCTCCTTCCCTTACCCCGTTTGGATAAAATAAACGGGGCAAAAGTAAATATAAATAGTGGAATTGGAAATTTGCTTTTCCCCGAGACACGGAGCAAGTGTTGTTTCGTTGCAAGGGCGGTAGCTTTACCCAAAGAATAAAAAGAATTCGCAAGAACTTTGTGAGAAGTATCTTTGGAGGGTTATTCGGTGTGATGGGAAAGTAATATATTTCTCGTAGAATGTTTTCGCTCGGATACTCTTTAGTAGTAACAAAGTAGTGATTGTAACAAAGTATGGGAACAGAGCCAGAGAAAACAGTAGTTCGGGATTTAAGTTAATATTTGTGATCCACCTTTACATATGACTAAAGGGAAATTTGCTAATTTAGAGAGTAATCAAATACTTTGTTTTAATTTGCTTAAATAGTTTTATCAAAAATTTCTGATTTTCTATTAATTAAAGATAACAAAACTATTTTAATTTGACTCCACTATCAAAAGAGACTCTTTAAAATAATTTTTTTCATTAAACACAACTAATAACATCTCAAAAAGACTTTATAGTTGATGATAAAACCACAAACTCTTATAATCCCCCAACTTTTGGATTGTACATGAATCTTCTTCTATACTATTTCATTAAAAGAAGCATTCAATGCCGTATCATTAACATTTTCAACGATATCATATTTTATTCGTATTGGTCTATGTTGACTTGAAACTTCTCGTAAATTAATCCAATTTTAATTCTTGTCTTGTTTATTTAAACTTTTAGATTAAAGCAGATAACTATTGTAAAGAATCAAGAATTTAAACGACCATTCTTCTTACACTAAGACATGATATTATTTTTCCAGTAACAGAATAATCTAAAATTTTTATTTATTTTCCTGAAAAACGTGTAGAGACGAACTTGAATACATGAGAGATATATTTTGCTTTTAAATCAAGTTTATGTTAACCCTTTTAGTTTACTTACATCAGTAAATAAGTTAAAAAGGTTGACAATTAATATGTCTTACTTGTAGAAAAAAATTTATAATTACCATTCTGCTGCTGGATAGTTTATTTTAACATAACAAAAATGTAGTATGTTTTTAACATAAATTACTATACTGATACTTAATTTGTTCTTTGCGTGAAAAATTCACATTATGTTTAAACTATTTAATGATATTTTCAGCATTAAACAAATTCCCACTCCCTTGATAAAGGGCAATATAAAACAAGCAATACCAACATCCAGATCCATTATCATTGATTACATTCCTTCAAACCCATTAGCTGTACCCCATTATCTACAAAATATTCACATCTACTGAGATTGGATAATTTCATTCATTTTTATTAGTGTTGTTTATGTTTTCATTATCGCAATTATTCCAAGTCAACCACTTAATTATTACAAAAGCCTACTTTTTAGTAGTAAGATTAGATGTTATAAGCTTTTCTTTATCAGTTTCCTGCAAGCCTACTTTTCTTTTCTTACAAAAGAAAACTAGGATATTCGTTTTGAAAATTCTATAAATTTACATAAAGTGATGATTTCTGGATTTTTGTAATCTTTAATTATACACGAATTTGATTCAGTTACAATGTTTTAGATTTTTACAAATTATAATTACATTAACATTATCCTTGATGTAATCTAATAGCATTATTTAATTTTAAAAAAATGAGAAAATATTTGTACATGCACATCGGAAAAATTAACAAATATTTTAAAAAGTATACAACAAAAATGTTAATCCTTTATTAAAGAAAGACATTGAATTCTTTACTTTTCATGTTTAACTAATCATGATAAGAATACAAAATGTTGAGTTTACATAATCTGTGTATAGACGCCATTATACATTAGCATGATTAATTTTTGCCGAGGAATAAAAGAAGTTATAAAATATCAAATTTCATACATAGTCTGAAGAAGTAACGAGCTACATTAATGACTTCTTTTTAGGATTCACAACTGTATGGGAAATCAAATTGCTAATCAACCTATCGCAAAGCAGCCAAAATAATAAGGTAGCATAATTTTTTTAATAAAGGTACTGCAGTTTATTCTATTAAGGTTTATAAACATTTAAAATGAAAATGATAACGTCGTGTAGGCCTGGTTGGCTAAGGCATCGTTCTCATTACCGGAATGTAGTAAGTTCGAACCCCAACTTAACCAAACTCCCATCATGTTTTCAGAATGAAGGTGGCTGGGGTGCTCTTTAAATATGTCCAAGTTGTAATGTCCTACAAGTGACACAATTTGTTTGGGAGGCAAGTCAAATATTTGTGGTTTTTTGCTTCATCGTTTCTATATTACAAGGAGTCTCAGTCAGAAGCTTTCCCCTAACTCGTAGAGTCCGATTCTCATCTAGGTACAAGGAAAGATACTGGTGTAACAAAATTAAATAAAATACTAGGTATTATAACAAAATTAAATACTAGGTATTATAATAAGATTTAAACATTGTATTATACACTAAAATTATTTTTAGTGTATAATACAATGTTTAAATCTTATTATAATACCTAATATTGATTAAATCAATTATCAAATAAATGGCAATTTAATTGTAATTATTTGATAGAGCTGATATAAATAAATGAATTGTCTTCCACATAATAAATCAAAACTAAAATATCTTTACTTTCCATTTCATATTTGAAAAACAATTAAATTGTGGATGATTAATTGCAAATTTTAATATATTTATTATTATATTTAACGATAATTGAGCATAAAAGAAAAATATGTGTTAAAGATTTATTTTTACGAACTAAACTCATAACAATAAAACTTAAATACGAAAAAGCTAAAGTAGGAACTATAAACTTTAAATGAGACATAATTTTCAAGTTAAATAAAAATAACATATAACGAATCCCTAAAAATGCATAATTCACTTTTGTTTCTAAAAACTTTTCCATGTGTATTAAAAATACGATTTTCACATAGTTAATAAAGGATTTAAAATTTTATAAGCGATTGAATAAAAGAACTTATTGAGTAATTTTAAAATTAAAAATAGAAAATTAATTATAACTTCTTCATTAGTAAAAATATAAAAAATGAACACACCATGAATATTCATAGCTGTAAATTTATAGAAAACTTATTTTATGCAGATCGTAAAACCTAATTTTACAAATTAACAAGTGTTTTTTTAACATTTATTTTACAATTTAAATAATTATTTCGAGGCCAAGTATTTTCTAGAATTCTTGTTTCTAATTATGCTTATTATGTTTGCCGTTAGATAATCTTTATTTGTTCAACAAAAGAAAAAAGCGGGAAAATATTTTCAGCTTTATTCAGAAAATAATCACATCAACATAAAAAAGAGGAATTGTTCGTAAAACAATTCGTAGGAACTACACGCAAAGTTGTTTCTTTGAAAATATTATTCTTAATTAACACACTTGCAAACATAATTATAAAAAAGATATATTTCAAAATTTATGTATAACTTGCGTGAATGCATACAATTTAAAAATGTCAGTACTTCACAAGTTCTTTTTAAGGATGAATCCAGCGATAATTAGACTCATTGTGATATTTTATAAATAACTGTGAGCTTATTGCTTGAATACTTTTTTAATTAAACATATTAAAAATTTAGAAAAGAATTCATTTATTTAAATTAAGTTAAGAACATTAAGCTAGACATTGTGAAATCATGAATTCAAGTAAAGCCTTCAAGATCCTACTTCAATCGTGAAAAAAGTTTTAAAATTTTTTATGAAGAGTTAAATAAAGAATATGCAACTTGAGTTCTAATTTAAATTAGTGAATCGATATTTAAAATGGTCTCATATATATTGATGTAATAAAAAAATTCTACAGTAGCTGTAACCATAATTTATATCTATAGTTCTTTTATATATAAAATGTGTATTTCATTTGAAGATATTTTAAAAAAATATTTTATGTTGGTCTAAAATTGGAGAAAAATTAGGTGTACGTTTTGTATCTAATGGAAAATTATTTTTTTACGTAGTCTATAGACATTTGGTGTAAAATCACAAGGAAAATAATACCAATATTTGAAGTCTGCTTTGATGTTCCATTTTTAAAATAGTATTTATTTGGCATTGTAATAAATATGCATATTATTTAAACATAAAATCTTTTTTTAAAGTTAAATCCATTGAATTTGATACAAATCTCGGTGCAAAAGCTATCATTTTCTATGAATGATTTCATTTTAAAATTTATATTGTATGGAAATAATCTAATATTTATTCTTTAAGATTAATTAAAATTGAATTTTATATTATAAAAATGATCATTTATACTATGTCCGAATTATGTTTACATACTCAGCGTATATTTTAAATGAAAAATTTACATTTATTATAGGGTTTTAAAACTTTATATGATGATAATTTCATGAATGTATATTGGCTTTATATTATTTTAATTTTATTTTATTGAATTTTTACCTTTTGCTGAATTTGTTGATGTTGTTCTTTTTTAAATTTTATATATTTTACATAATAATTAAATTGCTTGTTTAATCTTATCCGAATTTTTTCTTTCGACATTTTAGTGTCATACAATTCCTGGTTATATCACTTTTTCCTGAAAACTGTGATATCAATTTGTTCACACACACACATATATTTTTAAACTGTAATCGATATTTTTTTGAAAATATTTTCTCTTGTCTAGAATGTTGATCGAAGTTTACTATTTTAAAATCACCAACATGTTACTGAATGTTAAATACAATTATGCATTTCAATTTGAACAACATTGATATAATGTTTATAACTTTTTTTTTAGTTTTTATGTTAAAATACATGTATAATAATTGAATATGTTTAAAAAAACTTCTTAATACTATGCATTAATGCAAATAAATATTTTGAAGAAATATAAATAAAATTTAGTTGAGAATTTAATTACAAATAAAATTTAATGAGTCCTGCGGGGACAGTTCGAATTGTCTTTCAGGGAAAGTACCACACCATCTCTGTATAAGGATGCAAACATTAGCTTAGTAAGTGATAAATTTAGTCATTTACAGAGACAGAAATTAAATCCTGATTGTCAGGAACCCCCCGACCGAAAGAATTGCTCCAGTCTGAAGAATCGTGATCGAAAACTTGGAAAGAACATTTTCTCAGTTCTAGGAGCAATTGAGAAGTTCCGATTATTTGACTTCCTGTCACGTGACAAGGGAATGTTTGATCGCCAGGGAATTGAAACGGATCGTTTCAAGTTAGATTGATTTACTAGAAACAAGTCTGATCCAGGAAAATATATTTTCGCTCATTGCGAAAGGTGAAATATTCCCTGCAGCGCTTTCATGTAATGCGTGAAATATATTGATGTTAGAAGACTTATGAAATTTTTAATATAAAAGAAGAACTTAGGGGAAGTTGTATATTTTGTATATTAATTGAAACAAAGATAAACAAATGGTATATTTTCTTAGAATAACAATGAAATGCTTATAATTATTTCGTCAAGAATTATTTATTTGATCTAGTTAACACTATTTTATTTCTTGCAATTAAGAGTTAATTTTTTCAATTAACGATGATTTTCGCTTTAATTGTATCATAGAAATTAATTTTCTAATATTAATTAAAAATAAAATATATATATATATATATATATATATATATATATATATATATATTAAAAATTAAATACATGCTTAAAATACTTTTGAAATATATTTTGAAATAGAAATTAATATATACTTGAAAAATTTTCACAATTTTCGTGAGGAAAAGAAAGTAAATTATTATTTATTTTTATATGAAATATCAATTAATAAATAACACTAATTTGAATTATGCAAAAAACAAAGGAGAGTTAAATAATTTGAGGTAACTTAGACAATATTTGGCTTTAAAATTTAATTCTTTTAGCTATTCCTTCATTTAATAGAATAATGTTTGCAATCTAGCCAAAGTATTATTGTTTTCATTTATTTCGCAGAATAATATTGTGATTATACCAAATGATAGATAGCAAAGTAATCCTATTTTATTTTGGGCAGGCAATTCAACAGTTACAGGTTACAGCTAAGGTAGATAAAGATTTAAGATTTTGTCTATAAGAGCTCATAGCTCGGGGGCTTACAGTAACTTATGTTTAGGAGAATTGATCTCATTTTAATTACTTTGAACCAATCATAAATTTTTATCCTTTGCAGTTTAATGCATATTAATATTAATGCTTCTTTTGGTATTGTTTAATTTCTTTGGTCCAACTGGACTAAACAGGTCCAATTGGACTTGAATTTAGAGTTTCAAGAATTTGAATGGCTTCAAATATCCATACTTAAAATAGAAACCACCTACAGTTGAAATAAACATGAAATTGCTAATCCTTCAGTTAACAGTTTGGTCTTTCGATGGTATGATTGACTGAAACAGGATTTTAGGAACTTCTAAACAATAGTTTGATATATGACTGTTATTTGTTGTGTCATTTGAGTAAAGAAAAATCAGCCAGTACCCGCCGTTAGGAAAAAAGTACATGAAAAATAGAGAAATAAAGTATTTTGAGGCAATATTCATACTACTTTTTCAATGTAATTGATTAAAATTATGCTAACAGAGAGACATTTTATTGTTAAGAAAATTAAGATACTTATATTATCAGAATCATGTACGTACTTGTAATTGTTATTTGCAACAGACTTTGTTGCAAAGGATTCGCTTTATATATATATATATCATTAATAAGTAATTGATTAAATTGTTAAAATTTCTGTTATGGAAAAAAATATTATGCAAAGTGAAAAGAAGAATAAATCAATTGACTGGTAGAAGCACATTCTTATTATTCATTACAAATAAATATCATTAGCCGACTTAAATAAAGAATAAAATTCCTAATTTTTATTGCTTTGTTTAGATTAAAATGCTTACAGTAAAAAATGTAATCATGTGTTTGTAGATAAAAAATATTTTTAGTTGTATAATTTTTTCAAAAATGAAAATTCTATATATATATATATATATATATATATTCAGCGATATGCTTACATTGTAAGTTACATTTTACGTGCATTTTTAAAAATAAATATGAAATTTGATTATAGTTAATAAATAAACATTTTGAAAATTTAAATAACATTATCGATTGCTTTGTCTTTTAAGCTTATTAAGCGTAATTTGTACATTACGAGCCAAATTACCAAACATACTAATAATTTTGAGAAATAGTGAATTTCACCCTCATAATTAACATAGCAACGAAGATTAATAAAAAAGAAAAAAAATCAAAATTTCTGTCTTTATTTTTTTTTGAAATTCAACAGCCAATAAAAGCAAGAAAAGCTTAATATGCATTTTTTCATTTTACCGAGAAATTTTTATCAGAAATAAATATTTAAATGTGAATTTTTTCGAAACAAAACTAAGCTGTATTGATTCAAGTGCTTCCGAACAAATAAGAATGTTGTTTTCACTTCGTTTGTAGTTTCCATTTCATTTCATTTCACTGTTTATTATGTTTAAGAGTGGAATTGTTGTTTTCTTTTAACATGTCACATTTTTCGAATGATTAATCAAAAGACGCTAACATGCAAAATAAATATCAAACATTTTTTGAGACAGAATATAATTCTTTGTTTAAAATATTTCACTGAATTTTTCAACGTTTCTTATTTAAAAGATAATATTAATATTAATGCCAAATATTTTTCAAAAGCTATTTTCACCGATTTTATTGCAAGAAGCAAAATTTTATTTACTAATTATTATTGCAGATCCAGTAAACATGTATTTTTGAATTTAATCAAAATTTTCAAGAAAACGATGATACCTATGAAATATATTCTGCACCTAAATGAATTATTATTAAAAATCTACAAGAATGACTATAATAAATAATATAGTATAATAGTCTCACAGTGACCTAGTGGTTTAACTACTCTGTATGGATTGGAAAATCACGATTCTCACTATAGAATAACTGACGATGGATATTGCTCATCTGCTTTCTATGTTCATCTAGTTGGGTTGAGAGCTTCTGAGATTTTTGCGTTCTCTTTCTTACGATACTTGAATACAGCCCACTATTATTGAAAAGTTCTCCAAGAAAGCAACTCATGGAAGTTATTCAAATACCTTACGATAGTCTTCGGGAGATAAAACGTATCCTCATGATGTCTAAATAATAATATAGAAGTTGCTCGCTGTAAGCTAGTAGAAGAACCGCAAGTTTTGAAATGGTCATTCTCAGATTATATTTCACCCACTGTTACACAATTGTATATGATTATTAAACTCCTGCTTTTTGTATACACAGCTACTTAAGTGAGCACTTGCGAGTTTTCAGGGACATATATACAACCAACTATACAAAAAAGCTCTTCTAAAAAGGCAAAAATGCAGTAGGTATAATGAGAAGTCTAATAACAGTTTTAAATTTTTAGACTATCTATTATGCAGTATCTTTTAATATATGTTTTATCATAGTCAGTTAGTACGACACTGTCTTCGGAGTAGAAGTTTGGTTGCGTAGTGGTTACACTTAGCGTTCCCAAGATACAGGCCCGAGGTTCGATCCTCGGGCTGGACTTGGTTGACTCAGCCTTTCATCCCTTCATTGAGTCAATGAAACTGAAAACTAAGCATGCTTGGGGTTTAAAAACTGGGAGATTTTGCGTTAGGATGTTAGGACGTTAGGATTTTGCTCCGCATCCCAGGGACCACAGTCATGAAAACAGATATGGGTACTGTAGACCTTGGCCCCTTGGCTTTCGAAACACCGAGTTTAGTATCTTTGGAGTAGTATGTTTTGTATTCAAACCTGATCAATCTTGAACAGTAGGAGCCAGGTATTATGTTTCTTGTTTTTTCATGCATATTTATTGGCGAGGTTGCTAAGTACTCTTCTGAGTTTTCCTGGTCAATGGGTTACGAGTATATGGCTTATTACCCGGAAAAATTCCTTCCGGAAAATTGCAAATGCATTGAAAAATATTTCAAATGTTAGATTATACTCTATGCAGAGCAAAAAATATAATAGCCATTTTCTATAGTAAATATTTTTTTTATTTCTAATGGCGGGCACCCTTGAGCAAGTAAAGTACATTAGCCCATTAGCCGCAACAAGGCCGGAAACTGCTACTCATTTTATCGTTACCCGGTGGGCACCTGTGAACCAAGTCACGGAGGTACGAGTAGCATCACCACAAACCTGTCTATAAGGCAGGCCACATTCATCCATCATCTGAGAAAAGGACAAGAAACTCACAGAGAGAAAGAGAAAGTACATCCATGCCTGAGCAGGGACTCGAACCTAGGTCCTCCTCAGGTCCGTAGTCAGTTACGCTAACCACTAGACAGGTTGGTCGGCTCTATAGCAAATATAGAATTCACTAAAAGCGTAATTCACTCATAAACCTATTTTTCTCTCTTATCCTTAAATAAAGTTACTATTTTGAAGAAAGTAAATTTCATGATTTTTCTTTTTATTCTTCTAAAGGGTTCTTAATCACACATTGAAAGTATGAACTAAAAAAAAAAGAAAACATTTTTATCTATTAATGCATAATTCATTGCGAGGATTTTTGTTTGACAAGAAAATGGACCTTAACAACAAAAATGATAGTTGGGATATTTATTGGTTCTCACATTTTACCATAGAAAACAAGATGGGATTGTTTAATAAAAATGAATTCCAAAAAAATGCATGTTATTTTCCCTTTAGTAATATTTCAAATACATTATGTTTCTGAAAAATATCAAACATTTTCTGATAGATAAAAATAAATGTTTCATTGTTGAAATATATTATAAGAAAATTATATTTTTCATTAAAAAAGTTCTTCCATTTTCAATAATTTTCTTTCAGTTGAGAATAAACCAGTAAAATTGATTTATGTCCTTATAAGTAACATTATAATCTGTATTCAAGTTCATTTCAAATAATTAATGCTAATGATCCTGAGATTGGTTCATATAGTCATATAAAGATGTTTTTTGAAGTATCATGTAATGAGTGTAAAATTTTGTATCCAATTAAAACTATTTTAATAAAATTCTTTAAAATAACCGCCCATGTACATCTTTGAATTGGCCTTACATTTGAGTTATTATCTTGTTTTGGTATTGCCCAAAACTGCACCCTGACAGGAGTCAATAATTTCAATACTGAACTACATTTAAGTTGGAAAGGAGTAATATTTGAACTCTGGTCCCTAAGTTGACACTTTACTGAATATTCATATCACATCAACTGGTGGACCTTTAAATCAAAATCTGTTATTAGGTAAAACTATTGTAAGTTGAAATCTTTAACTTGTTATGCAGAAAAGACACCTTATCTATTACTATCGCACATGTTATTATTATGGTAAGTGAATGATGTTTGAAAAATTTTAATTTGGAGTTAATATCACGTAATTTTAAGTTCAGAATGTAAAATTATCAATATTTTAGTCTCAAATTAATGCCATAATTTACAAAAAAGATTGACATGCATAATATAAAATTTTTTTTATAGAAAACTTGATATTTTTAATACCTAATACGTAATATGTCTTTTAAGTTTTTACAAACGACCTATAGAAGGCACTATTGCAATTCTTCAGAATATTCATAAAATTCTTTTTTTTTTTTAATCCTTGAATCAGTGGCATCCTAGAAATCATCTGCGCATTTTGTTTACAGTGAGTCTTCTACAGAAGCAATTAAATGAAAAAAAATGGAAATAACTTGGGAATGTTTCCACTGAATGATTTTTTTATGAACTTAAGAAAAGCCTAACTAAACTTTAACGCAAATTATTGCTTCGTGAAACCTTTGCTAATGAAGCACCACCAAAAAGGATTGATTAGAAATAATTTGCAGAATTTATTCGTGGTCTTGCGCCCGTGAGTGATGAATCTCGTGAAGAACGACCAAAATCGTCAACCAATCGTCAAGATTCCAAACAACATCGATGCTGGGTACAAGATGAATGATCTTCAAATCACTTATTGTGTGAGATAAAAGCATCTTTTAACATATGTCAGATTGCAATACATTCAATTTCACATGATTATTTAGTTGCTAAAATATATGCTCAAGCTGGATTCCGTACAATTTAACAGAAACTCAAAACGAAGCTCGTGCAAATTTATGTGAGGAAATGCTACAAAAAAATTCAAATTTTTGTTTTGTTTGAAACTTTCAAGATACTTGTTCGTATTATCAAAAGTGTGATAGGAATTTTAAAACTCTGAACTTAGCTAAACTTAACCCTGAATTTCGCGCGTATCTCCCAGATGTGAGGAAAAACTTGTCTGTTGAAGAAATAAATTAGAAACGAATTTAAATGCACTTGTATTGAATAAACAGTAATGCTTAAAAATGATTTATTGTTTTTTTGAATTTATAATTAATAAAATGCTTATAATGAAAATTTAGTCTACATTTGCCTCTTGTTTTGAGATAGTAATGACACTACAATATTGAAATATAGCTATTTAAAAATCATACAAAATTATAATAAATTAAATTTAATGCCTAGTTTAGAATATAAAAAAGTTGTTAAAATATCCTCATTACACTAACTTTCTTTTTGCTATCGGATATCGATTCATAAAGTTCCGATAGCATCGGAATCGATATTTCAGCGTGCTCTATCTTGGGAAATTGAGGTAAAAGAGATGAGGGAAATGATAAATGAAGCGTCGAGATTAATGACTCCGAGGCGAGTGGAAATCGAGTTAACTCTCTCAAAAGGTGTCGGAGTTTGGTTAATGGCTAACACTTTAAACTACGCCACCCAGTGTGTGGAAGTTAAGTCAGGTTGCAACTAACTTGCCAGGGTGGTAAGAAATGTTCCAATAACAATTGTGGTAATGAGAGAAACTGAATTCGGTAATTTGAATTTTCGATTGAAAGCATCATTTGTTTCCCTTGTAAATTAATGGTTGGGGATTTAGTCATTTGTTATAACATAACAGAGTAGTTTCGCAAGAAGTTCTGGCGAAAGTTTTTCCGGGTTCCAAATCCTGAATGCCAAATATTTTCTGTTTTGAATTTGCATTGCTAAAATATGGAGATAACAATAAAAATGTTTTTGAATAAATATTTAGGTAAACAATATTTTAATAAATTTCAAATATTTTAGATGATAAATCGATTAATTTTCGTTGTGATGGATGTAAAATAAAGTTATTTATATGATCGTTGGTATTTACTAATATTTATACTGAAATATTATTTCGTTACATTTTAACATTTAGGTGAGTTATAAAGTTGATATAGAACTAGCTCTTTCTTTTCTAGACTTCGTATCTTACTAGTGACACGTGATTCCTGAGCATATATAGATTCTTCTATAATTGCTTGTTTCAGCTAGCTTAAGATTAAACTCCTTCTTCCACTTGTTTACCTATTCAGATACAATATTATGCACACATTTATCAGTAAACATTAATTTATTATAGACCTTAAATTATTTACTCAAAAATAATACATGTTTTTAAGCTGGTAAGTTAAGAAAATAGTTCTTCAGTCAGTTGGCATTGTTAAGTATAGTACGATGAATGATTCAAATAGTTATTAGTAATTAAATTTAGCTCACAATTGTGTTAGATGTTAAAATTCTTGTTCCTAGCAATTCAATTTAAAAGATACTGGTTATAATTTAAAGTTTTTATTAGTTTCTAACTCTGTACACACTTTTCATTAAAAGTTCAAGCATATTTTCCATCAGAATGGGAAAATTTCAAGTTAAAAGAAAATTTTTAGTATTCTATAAATCAAAATTAGTGCTTATAATACTGGAAAATGAATTAGCATTCTTATTCAAACTACTTTCTGTGATAAACGCCGAGTTTGAAATTCTTAAAAATTATTTTGAATTTATAAGTACTCTGTTGCATGAATACATTTCTTTGAAAGACTACATATTTTGAATTCTTTCATTTGTTATACAAGCCTCTTTCTAAGATTATAATTTAACAATAAGTTTCTGAATTAATTTTTTAAATAAAAATTTAATATTAATTTTAGTTAAATTCACAATAATTATTTCAAATATTAATTAATATTTTAATAATTTGCATTTATATCATCATTGCTCAACAATTTGAAGTGAAATGATAAGAAAATATAGACATTTTCTAATGAATATCTTAAAAATTAATAACTGATTTTTGGAGTTATTATTAATTTAAGTTAAATTAATAATAAATATTTAAAATATTAATTTAAATTAAAATTTTAATATTTTGCATTTGTAGCATCATTGTTCAACAAATTGAAGTGAAATCATAAGAAAATGTAGACATTTTCTAATGAATATAGCGAAATTAATAACTGATTTTTGGTGTTATTATTAATTTTAGTTAAATTAATAAAAAATATTTAAAATATTAAAGTAAAATTAATAAAAAAACGAATGAAGTGATGTCGAAAATTATACTTTTAATTATTGACATGGTATTTCAGTAATTTTTTTATTTAGGATTTTTATTAATTCATTGTCTATGTAAGAGATTAAAATTCAATTTCTAAATTTAAAAAAGTATTTGAATTTTAGAAAAATTTACAAATTTTATAAAAATGTTAGCGTTGGAGCATATAATAATTTTAACATCTAAAATCTTAGATAAAAATGTAAATTATTTGTAACGATGAAAAACTTCTCATGGTTAAAACTTAAATTATGTTTGAAATAATATAAAATCAGTAATCTCATCGCAATTGATTTTAAAAATTTTTAATTGCCATGTTTATTAAATTTAAATACATAAAATTAATACTTAACTAAATTTAATTAACCTTAAGGTTTATATCTTCGGTTTAAATTATTTGACAAATATTTGAATTATATATTTCTAATAATGTAATCGATGCTATTTGCATTAAAATTAATTTCATTGATTTAGGATTAAAAATTAATTTAATTTTTAACAATAAATGTATTTAAGGAATAAACTTTACTTTGATCTCGCATTCGTTTTTGTGTACAATTACGTGATAATAAACAAATAGTGAGGATTCAATATTCTAAAAAAATGAAATAACAATTGATTTATATTGCTCACTTTGTTTATTTTACTAACTTTTAACGCTTAAACTATGTCAATTTAGGGACTAAGTATTAAATTGTATTGGTATAATCAACATTTTAATAGTTAAAAATAAATAGACAAATTTATTTATTTTAATTATATTAATATCAGAAAATTTTACAATTAAGGTATTGAGTAATGTCAACTAATACTTTTGTTTGCTCGATATATATATATATATATATATATATATATATATATATATATATATATAAATAAAAATTTTTAAACTAAAAGCACGAAAATACATGTTATTTTTATATTTAATTTCCCTAAGCACTTACATTCAAATCGAAATGTATCATTATATATTTCTATAAATGTTTTTTTCTCATTTATCATTCAATAGATACGTATAAAAAATAAATCAAAATGTGTGATTTGTTGCCAAAGAATTTTGCAAATATATTTAAAGATTAATTTTTCTCTTATATTATTTAAATATACTTTTTAAAACTGTTTATATCTACAAACATACTTTTCTTTTTATCGGATTTATGAATGAATTACATAAGCAAAACTTTTATCCAAAATATAAAGATAAGTTAGAAATAGAATTGGTTTTTACTTAAATCATCAATAACCTAATGCAGCTTTTGACTTTTGAATCTCCGAAAATAATTTATAGGTTTTGGAATATGGGTTCTTGCATTTCCAACTGAAAGTAAGCTTTCTTACACTTGAGGACCATTAATCAGAGCTTTTTTTTATTCAGAAACTTAAGAAAAAGAAATATATTTGAATTATATACAACTCGTATGTTTTGGAATAAAATGCTTATTTTATTGATGTTATAAATTCCCAAAACTCTAAGGTGAACTCTATGAATAAATCAGCTCACTTATTGTTTCTTTTTATTATAGGAAACATTTGATTCTGAGATCTAACGTAAGAAAATGATTGGGCAATCTTAATGTTTGTATTTGTTAATAACTTCTACTCAAATTAAAATGCATGATAAATGATATTTAGTATCGTAAGAATAAAAAAATTAGATTATAAATATAATAAAATTCATTAAACATTCAAATTTGAATAACTGCGTTGTTTTTTCAAAAATTTATTCTTTGGATATATTTTCAATTATTTTTTTTTATATAAAAAAAAGAATTAAAAATATACATTTTCAATAAACTTTTCTTTATTAAATATTTAAAAATTGTGATTTTACTTATATTTTTGAAAGAGTATATTTAATTATATATTTTTTGATTAAAATAAACTACATTTTTAATTGACAGTTGATGGCACAATATAAAATATTTTGTTATAGAAAATGTTTTGTACTGTAATGTATTAGTTATAAAATAATTCATTGATATACTTAAAAACGTTGATTGGTATAAGGAAAGCAAAAAAGCAATAGGAAGCACATAAAAACGTCAATCATAAATGCAACGATCATAATGACATCAAACTAATTCCAATAATCTGTCTTCCTCAGGCGAACAGGACCGCAGATGATCTCCAAGGACCTTATGCACACTAAGTCATATTGGAGGCGCAGATTATTCAGTCTCGACAACCCTCATTTGCATAAACAATCCTTCCCACTGCTGGTGACAGTCTCGAATCCAGGTGTCTTTAATGAAACCCAGCGGTAACCCACACCCCACCCTCGTACTTTTCTCTAAGGCAGTGTTTTCGCGAACAAGCATTCACTTTGTCCAGGACCTCTGTCCCCAGCTGTCGATGTTGTCTCTGGGGAAGGGTGGAGGACAATCCTGTGCTAATGTTTGTCCCGGAGAATTAAACGAGGGGTTCGATTGTTTACGCTGTAATCAAATGTGAAATTCAGCCGGTTAGGCTATTATTTCCAAAATCGATAGTACCATCGATACTGTTACTCCGTCGTGGCTTAGTGGTTGGTGTCAACCGTTTCATTTGCTCAGTCTTTCATCTCAGAGATAAAAAGACAGCATGTCGGTTAAAATGTAACTTATATTCTCTTTGGCTTAAGAGGGAAATTGAGACAACCCCATTCCATCTGTTAATAAAAATATTTGACGAAATGTTACATATTTAAAAAAGTAAAGCTTTCGAGATCTATTTCTGTGCTCTATTTCTTTATAAATATTTAGGAAGATGTCAGAGTTTTTGTTTTCAATTTAAATAAAAACATGTTTATAAATTTAAAACAAATCGACTTTAATATACAGTGTTTAACATGAAGCTGCTAAAAACGATATAATCTGCATTTTAAATATATGTATACAAGGTTTATAGATGAGAGATCATCATCGTGTGGTACCCTTCAAGCTATGATAAATAACCGCTAGCATAAATTACATAGTGTATTTCTGTAAGTATAAGCAGACTACTTTTAGAAACATAAATTAGCATTTAAACTCTTGGCGCTTCAAAGAAGATAGATTTAACTTTAAATAATCATACATTAGAAACCTTTAAAAATATCATGAACTTTTTAACATATAAAAAGTTTATGATCATTAATATTTAAGAAGCATTAAGTTAAAATTAAAAGTGATTGAAATAAATAACAGTTTAAAATTAATCATCAATTTAGGAAAGTTTTTAAGTTTAAACTATAAGGTTTATCCTTTTACCAAAATGAAAGCAACGTGTAGACTTAATTGAAGATATAACATCCTGTTCTCTTAAATAATTTTGGTAAAGTTTAGAGTGTTTAATTACAATGTATTTCTAATTACTCCAAAACTTCAAAAAGGGATGTGAAGCATTTAATTTATAATTTGTTTCAATTTAAGACTTCTTATTTTAGATTTACAAGTGAAACAACCATCTACTAATTGAATTAGGAATTGAAACTGAACAAGAGCTGGTTAATATAGCACTTAATCTACTATGTTTAAAAAATCATTGATGAAATAAAATAAATGGATCTATATATGGTGTCTTATTTTAATTTTACTAATTTTTGCATGACAAGTTTTTCCTCTATTATCATTTCCTTGTTCATCAAGATTAATTCAATTTAAGTGGTCCATCAGAATATTATGTACAAGATTACATTAATCATGTATAACAATGATTTGTTTTTATATTTTGAAAACTGTGGTTCACTTTTTTAGATTTCAAGTAGTAAAATATTAAATGTAAGATCTTATCTGAAAAGATCATGATTGACAAAAGTTTTGGAGACACTGCTGGAAATCAAAGTTTTCCTAGTAATAAATAATTAAGATTGGAATCAGCATATCCATTGTCCATGGTAAAATATGGATAAGTTAAAACACATTGTGCTTAAATAGAAAATTACTAAGATCTTTAAATTTCAATCTCAAATTTAGAAAAGAATTGTACTTAACAGTTTCTAAATATTATGCAATGATTAATAGACTTTGGCCCACGCACGTTGATTTATAAATTTTAAATACAGAGTTATTTCTTCATAGAGTCTATTCTTATAAAATAAAATTACACTTGATCGGAAAAAAATAGATGTTAAACTGCTACTTACATACAGTAAATTTGCTAAGCCGTATAATGATAAATAGTCCATTTATTCCTACCATTTTGGAAAATAATGATTTGATCAATTAAGTAGCAAAGCTACTGTTTTAATATATATTTCATACGTTTATCCTTACTGTTTAATCAGAAAAAACTGTGTAAATTAAAAACTAAAATTGGGAATTTATCATATTATTTTAAATTTCAACATGAATCTATATGGATATGTATTAATTCAAAGTGCACTAAATTTTGTCATTTTATAATATTCTTTTTCTAAAAAATATTAAATATATGTTTAAATTATTTTCATAAACTTTGTTAATTATATTCATGCAATTGCGCTTGACAACGTATATAAATGTTTTTATGTATAGCAGTCAGATATTGCTCTAAGAAAAGGTACGTAAAAATAATTTCAAATATATTAAAAATAATGCAATATTAAAAATGCTTATGCTCATTGCTTCATCTTGGTGTTTTCTCCTGATTCATGATTGGTACGGTGGCAAGCAACAAGGAGGTACTGTCACTTTTAAGGGTAATCGTGTGCACCCTTAAAAGTGACAGCATCTCCTGGCAGCAGACAGCTTTATCAAGACTCAAGAATGGAGATAAAACACCAACAAAGCACATTATGAATCTCGTTTTCTTGGTAAGATACCTCAGATGTCTTACCAAGGAAACGAGATATTCTCCATGTGCAAAGGAAATGCAATATCACACATTCTACCCCTGATTATCTGCTTTCCTGATTAGGTCTTGAAGAGAGGACTTGTTTCGAAGTCCTTTTCCTGTTTTGGACTTTCTTTCAGTTCATGGTTTCATGGGTCTGGTTTAGTCTACCGGCTAACCAGATAGGACAAGAGACAACACTAATACATATACCTGTCTCAGAATTTGAACAATCTAATATTTGGTTTTTTGAGTTTGAAATATTCTACTAAAATAAATATAAATATTTTACTCAATTAAATAGAATAAATAAAGAAAAAAGACTAACCTAGGAGCGGCGACTTATACCAATAGCCATCTCTGACCTCCAAGTAATCTGTGTCGCAGTTCTCCGACTTGTGAAGGTCAATTTCTGTGATGTTGAGAATGATTCGCTCCCCTTGCGTAGCTGTAATCCGCCATTCGCACCGATCTCCCTCCTGGGGTGGGCTGGAATTCGAGTGATCCGGAGAAGACAGGGTTCCACTCGGATTCTGGAGTGATTTGCCACAATCTAAGTAATACATAGCTTTATTATGAATGATCTACGAATCTCAGTCATTTATATACATTGTTAAAAAAATATGGATAGATATAAATATTATTTAAGTGTCTCATTTTGAAATTCCATTATTTTACTACTATTTAGGCAGTGAAATATCTGCACAAATATTTTATATTAGTAGCAAAGTATTGGTGGAGTTCAAGAGATTCTAGTTAGACTATACCTTAGGGTGCCCCTTTGATTCTCGCCAAGTTGTGATCTCGATTGATCACCAAGCTAGGCAAAACCGATTCGTGTTCTGATTGATTTGGATCCAGTCGAGGCTCTGATTGGTTTATTGTTTTTAAAATTTAAAATCCAACGGACATTGTGTTATTTTTTAGTGTTCGACGATACCTGTTAGCACTGTAATCGCCGCGAACAGGAATGGCTCCAAAAAATTACCAAGTTCACCAAAGAGCACTCTAAATTATAGTTTTAACGAAATTCTAACATTATACAAAAGAATACGGTTATGATTAGCTTGGATGCATATTATTACAGTTATTAAATCAAAAGAAATTCAGAAAAAAAATTAAGGAAAAAAAAAAAAAGGTAAAGAGCTCACTTACCTTATCAAATCATGTATGATCATATTAGTTCACAACAACAATGTATTCAAAACTTTTTATATCGTTTTCAGTTATGTTTTACAATTATTTATAACAATTAAAATATCCTAAAGAAATTATTCATTCTCTTAAATTTTTTATTATTAATTTTAAATTTTGTAAGCACACATTTTAAGTAATATATATGACTGAAAAATATCATACAATTTATTAGATTATTCAATATAAGATATGAATTATAATCTTAAAGATTATACAATATAAGATCAATAGCTCATGCCTAACTTTTTGTCTCTTTGAATCATTCATGATCTAAATTTTCCTAAACTTTGTCAAATATTCATGATCTAAATTTTTCTGGTAGCTCATGAAGAAGAAAATTATGTCAATAAAACGAGAAGCATAATAAAAAGAATTTGATGGCAAGTTGTTCAATCAAGAAAATCAATGCTAAGTAGTTAGTTTTTTTCTAAATAAAACAAATAGCTATGCATAGGCATATAATTTTTATGTTTTATGTCATATAAAACAAATTTCTTATGCCGGACTTTCTCACAGCTACACGCATTTTTTATATTATTCTAGCAATAAAGTCAAATATTCATGTTCTTAACTTTCATCAAGTAGAAAATTATGCTAAGAAACAAGAAACATTATGATGGAATTTGATGATGGATGGTAAATGGTTAAATCTTTTTTATATCCATAAATTTATATTGTTCGTAATTATAACTGAATTGAAAGTTCAATTTTCCAGATTTCAACTTACATTAGCTATAAAACAATATAAAGCTCAGAAAATTGAAGTTCTTTTTATATTAAACAAAGAAGTTTGCGCTTTAAGATATGTTCAATGTACATTATATGATGATTGCAGTAACGTTTAAATTTCAACTCACCATGAAATCACTTGAAGCTTGAATTACTTAATACGGAATGGTAACACATTCCTAATTTTAAAAATGAATTCCTTGTTGCCGTTTTAATTTTCTCAAACATTTATTGCTGATATACGAAGTAATCGTTTGAGAGTTACCCTAAATCAAAAGGAATGCTTAATCTTTCATGGGCAATAAACTTTGGTAAAATCAAAAACTGTTAGCTTAATTCATAAATAAATAGAGAATATTGAACAGATCACTTCGAGCGAGACATACCATAACATGATTACCACCACCAAACTCGATGTATGGGAGAAGTGTACTTACACACTTACTTGGGCATTTATATAGGAGGTTAGTCTGTGCGATGTCCCCCTCGCTCAGCCGGACCCTCTGTCCGATCTCGGGCCTCTTTCTCTGTGTGGGGTCCTCCTGGGGCAGGATGGTGTCCAGGTAGGTGCTCTTGGAGAAGGTGTTCCTCGCGTAGTGCATGATGCTGGCGTAATCGTAGGGAAGACCCAGAGAGGTCACTTCCTCCTCCGTCAGTTTGTTGAAATTGTACTCCTGACCTTGCAAAGAGGACAGCGTGTAATGAACGATCGGTTTGTGGAAACGTGTGTCATAAATACAGAGCAATAACATTACAGAGAATGACATACAATTACATTTTAAAGTTTAATGAAAACATTTCATTTAAAAATTGTTTTTTGTTCCTCATTGAAATAAAACTTTAACGAATCTAAATCCAATGTTTGCAAATAAGGCATTTAAAAGATACATTCAAAGATTTTTAAGTGAAACAGGAACATTCTTCTGTGATCATTTTGTAATAAAGTGTTCTTTTGTCGTAAATCATTTTTTAAAATTACATGACATCACCAATAAATTATTTTATAACATTACATCATAAACGAATTTAGTAGAAATGTTTTAGGAAATGCTTGAATTTGCTTTCAGTGAGATATAAAATTAATATTTGTAATTTCTATAATGATATTTTTGTTGTCAAATAGCTATATACATGTATGTGTGTGTTACTTTAAGTAACACGCAGATTTATGAAAAAAGTTATATTTAGAAAATATATCTGAACACATATATATATATAAAGTATCAGAATATATCAGGTAAAATAATTTTAAATAATTTGGATTGATGGTTATCTGTATATAATAGATAAAAAGATCCTGTCTGTTTTTTCGCAGTTAATGTTAGTAGTTACATGTTATATATAATCAATGTTATAATAAAATAAATTATTTATATTTTTATTTTTTATAAAAGTTTAGCTATCTTATTATATTTCAAAATTATATTAATCATATTTAGGGTATGAAATAGAAATTTTTAGATAGAAATCTCCCAAGAGACCATACATAGGCCTATCTTGAACTAGTGGCAGAATTTCGTCTTCAGAGTGGAAGATTTGTAGTGCTATATTATTCATTGTTTAACAATAAAATTTGGGTTCTTTAATTTTCTCTATTATGACACGTGATTAGCATCTATTGTTCAGGAAAATGTAGTACTGTATAAAAGAAATAGTATCCTATTAAAATGCGACACTTATTGTGAAAGTGTAATACCTGAATTATCTCTCTGTTTATAATCAAGTGACACGGATATTGAAATGCCTTAAGTCGCTTAAGGCTATCCAATACCAGATTTCAATTCGATTACACATGTTTGATCTATACGTATTTGAGTACTGCATATCTGGAGAAAATATTTGTTGTTTAAAATGCTTTTATCTCTACAATAGGAAATATCAACAAATTAACAAGGTAAAACTATATTTTAGGGTGCCCCCTTGGCAAACATGGTGACTTTTGTTTGGCTATCGATTTTATTGGCGATTTTTTTTTGTACAGAACAATCAGTTGCTCTGTTGCAATCAGAATACAATTGGCTTTTGCCCAGCTTGGAGATCAATCGCGATCACAACTTGGTGAGAATCAAAGAGGCACCTTAAAGTATAGTCTAACCATTAACAGTTACTAAAAATGTGACTGAAATAATATTGAGTTATTTATTTTTGCCAAAATGACATGGTTTAAAGCATTCAGCCAAGAAAATTTTCAAACTAATGAAACTTATCTTCAAAAATGGCAATGATTTCACCTGAAAAAAGATGAGATGCCTTAATTAAATTCTCGTTTTTGAAATATTAAAGAGTTCATTAATTACATCGCTGAAGACAAATGCAAAAAAATCCCCTTTTGGGGATTCTCCTTCGAACTTAGTGAGCTGTTAAGTCATTATATTTCTGAAAAGTATTTCCGCAGATCTTGAGAGCGGAACTCAAATTACTCGGCTCGAAACTTTCATTTCCTTTGAAACTGTTATCTCAGATGAAAGGGGGTGGGGTACACAATCTATGAAAACTCTCTCTTCTATTAAAAGCAGCCAATGTAGATATTAATTGGAGCCTGAGAAAGTAAAGAATGATTCCAGTTGAAGTGGGATTGAAAATGAAATTTGCAATTAGAGCGTTATTAACTAAATTGAATCATGACAGAGAAAATCGACTTTGCTGCATTAATTAGTAAAGGAATATATTTTAAGGAACGTTTAATGAGTTGTAGGCCTGTGTTAGTGGCAATTCAGTTAGTAAAGAATCTGAATATATGATGAATTTCAATAATTAAAAATTTTAAATATGATTTATGGTAATTTAAATAGATGATTTGTTTTAATGTACCTAAAGTATATCTCGCATATATAAATTTCTTAAAGTTCTATTCAGTTAAAGAATAGTAACTATTTCCATAACTATTTCAAGTTATGATTGATACTAAGAGTTAATAATTAATTTTCGAAGTTCTTGTAGTTGTTGAATATTAAATTCTCATTTAAGGATTTTTCATTTAGTGAAAGTTTGTTTGAAAATATAATCATCAAATTTTCTAGAGACAGTTTTTTTTTTATTTCACTCGAAAACCTTTTTAAAGAGTTTAGATATAAAATTAAAATATATACTAGGAAAGTTTATGAATAGAAATAATATAATCAGTTTATTGAGCAACTAAAATCAGGGGAGTCAATAATTAAAATTTCGTTTTTTATTTACAATTTATATTACCGGGGTGTTTGTCGACATGCAACATCATTTTTAAATAAAACGTGAATTGAACATCTAATATGTATACTTACTTGCTGTTTATTAAAAATAAAAGGAATCAAGTTATTGTTTAAAAAAAGAATTGTTTCAAAGGTATTTTCGAAATTTAATTTAGAATATCATATTTTTCGATGATAATGCTATATGTTATCTTTTCTGACCGTAAAATATCAACCAAAAAGTTAACATATAGAGAAAAAATCAAAAACATTTTTTCAAAGGATCAGAGAATTTCTTTTTATGAAATTTACGATTTCCTTTCAGTAAATGTAAATTTTTTTAAAAGAATTTAAATTTTTCTTATGAATTTTGAACAGAAAAGAAAAGGAATTTATATTTATTTAAGAAGCTTATTTTTATATATTGGTGTTTAGCTTTAATTATTTTAGTTCCCTATATATTCCTTGTTTGGTGATTTTAAAAACAATTTTTGACTATAATTATTACAAATAAAATGTATAGATTAATTATATTTAAGCATGCTTTGTATTTTAGTTTAAACAACAATTATTTAATTTTACAAATTACTTTTCATTGCAAAAACGGAAGACGCTTCCTCTCAGACTTCATTCGCCTAGTATCTGTGACGGGCGGGCTTGGCGATGCCAAATGTCATTAACAACAACAACAACAACACATTTCATTGCAATTTTACCAATATTGGATTTGTATTATTGCAATTTTTCCCATATTTTTCAATCGAATACCAATAGTCAAAATAAAATCTTTATATTTAATAATTGTATTAATAATAATTTCCCAATTATAATAAATTTGCATTTACTATCACGAAGATCCATAATAAATAAACTACCAACCTGAGTTCAGGGAATGATATCTGTTGGCGATGGGGAACAAAAATATATCGATTTAACTTGATTCAGTATTATTTTAAAGAATAAAATTATTTGTAATACCTTAAATTATTGTAATTTAAATTTAAAACTGGAAGAGAAATAAAACAGTAAAAGAAAAGGGAAAATGTATTTATACATAAGAATGCAAAATTTAAAATAACATTAAGTGTCATTCTCGTTAAATGTAAGTACTTAATAAAATTGGGGGATACATTTCACGCATTACTTTATTTATTTATTATCAATTTAATAAATCATAAAATATTATCAACACTGTAAAAAATTGGCAACAATAGTAACACAATACATCCAATTATTAATGTAAAATATAAAAAAACTTGTGCTATTATTCAATTACTGTGAATAAATGTATTTCTTAAATAGTTTTTAATACAATTTTTTTCATGACATCTGTAAAAATGAGAAAATTTAATATAACAAAAGTGCTAAAAATGTCCAGAATATTATTTATTATCTTAATAATTTTGTTAATTTGTTTTTTTATTTTAGCTTAATTAAAACATCACGTCATGGGAAAATAATTAAAAATATATAACAATATTCAACATTTTCAAAATATTCAATATATTATTTAAAATTAGACTTTAAGTATTAGATTTGAAGTCTAATTGTGTAAGTAACATATTGATTACTATGAAAATATTGAATATTGTTATCTATTTCTATTTCCTCATTACGTGATATTTTAATTACGCAAAAATAATTTTATCAAATAAAAATTATAACCTAGTTGACTGAGATTCTCTTTTAAGCAACTTAATAAATCTCAAGTAAACTGTTAAAAAAAATTTTGTACACAAACTTAAAGTATATGACATTTTTAAAATTTTCATTAATCAATATGACTTTAATTAATATTATCACTACGATTTCATTTAAATTTAAACAAAAAATAAACAAATTAAACAGTATAATAATACAGAAAACTCTAACAAAGAAAGCGCATTTCGACGAAAATTAACCAAAACAATCGTAGCTGCAACAATTAATACTCACAATAGATTCCTTCTACTAAATTCTGATATTGTTGCTTTGCATTTTATTACTAACAATTAGCACTTTTTATATTCTTAAATTAATATACAGGCCAGTAACTTATTTTTCTCATAAGCCGAAAATAATCCCAGTCTCCATCGTCCATAGTCATTTTATGTACACTTTTTCCCTATTCAGTATAATTTTTCTTGCACCTAGGTAAAGACAAATTATCACCGGAATAATGCAGAGAAGCAGTGAGCCATGCACCTGTAAGTGCCCGGAAACATGTGGGAAAGAAAAGCAAAAAAGCAAAGAAATGACGGTATCGGTCAATCCTTGCTGCCTTGATCTGTACAAGTGTAATGACGAAGGATATTCAACATTCGAAATATTCAACAGGAATTCATATGCAGTGTATTTCAAATTGCTGGCAACCAATCAAAAAGCTCTGTGTTTTCAACCTCAAAATGGTAGACTGGAGCCTTATAGTAAGGTATATGTAAAATTATCATGCATTTATGACAAATAATATCACGTTTCAACAGATTTTTCAACAGTAAATTAACAAAACATTTTTCAGTTAAGGAATGTAAAACTACTGCAGTAGCAGTTTTTCTTATCGATGAAATAGATTAATTGAAGAAAATATTGGCTCAGATTTACTGTACGGTCGCTCTTGGCACGATTTTCCAAAGTTGGAGATAAATATTATTTTCTGGCAACCAAACCAATTCTGACCAATCACAGATGAGGGATTCCGACCAATGAAAACAGGAATATTCTGTTTATTTTCAGATCTTGCTTGTCCCTTATGGCGAAGTTGGCGAGATGTTTGGCAATTTTTTGAAAAAGTCGCCAAGAGCGACCGTACAGTAAATTTTTACCAAAATATTAACATACATGATTTAAATGTTACACCTTATATCAATTAATTTTTGTTACGCCAAGATAAAAGTATATATAAATTCATAGTTTTGTTTGCACATGAAAAATAGTATCAAATTGAGATGAAGAGTAGCATAACTATATATATATATATATATATATATATATATATATATATATATATATATATATATATATATATCAAATATATCAATATGCATACTGATATAAAATTGTAATTGTATGAAAAATTTTAATGTTTACTCATTAAAACTTTTCAATAGTTGATATTGAAACCCGTTATATAATAAAAAGATGTATTCAAGTATTTCAGAAAACAAAAAAAAAAAAAAAAAAAAAAAAAAAGATATTTCCAAGATAATAAGTTTCAGCAAAATTAACTTAGAATTTAATTAGCATATTCGAAGACAAAATACAGCACTTAAATGCAAAAATATTTCATTATAATTAGAACAATTTAAAGTTAACAGAAAATAATTTATTAAATGTGTTTTTTTTATCAAGATAAAAGGAAAAATCAACCTTATTTTGTAATAAAAAATGTATTTTTATATAGAAAAAAGTTATGATAAAATTTCGTAAAAATGTTTATAGGGATGTATGAGAAAATTGACCTGAAAATTTAAAAGAAAAATATCTTATATTGTTTCATCAAGATACATAATTTATATTAACAACTTTAAAACTTCATAATATGATTTAATTTTTTGTAATGTTTAATGTAAGTAAAAACAAAACAAGTAAAGCAAATTTTATTTTGATATTTATTACACAAATCAATCATTTTTAGGAAATAAAATAAGAAAAATTCTTAGATTCTATTTAAATGTAATTTTAATTTATATCTTACAATTCGACAGTATAAGAATTATATCAATTTTTAAATTTTTACTATAAAAAAATACGAGTAAAGATTAATTATTCTGTACAAAATTATAAAACTTAAGTATTTCATAATAAACAACGAGAGAGACAAGAACAATTATAAATATACATTTATATTAAATTATATTTACCTTTAAGAAATTAGATTCTAAGTTAAAGTTATCATTTTATTTTTAATGCACAAATTAATTTTAAATTATCTCTTAATTTAATCAAGGTAAAATTAATTTTCAACCAAGATTAAGTTAAATTTATTTTTGACTTACAGTAATATTATAAAATTATTGAATTTCTTTTAATATAAATATATTTTAATTATATAATTTTATTCATATTTTTATAAAATAATCAAGAATAATTATTAAATTATTTTACAAACTCTCTTCAATATTTCTTAATGAAATTACACTTTAAAGAGGAAAATTAATTCGTTATTACTTAAATTTGAAGAAAAATGCTTTTATGAATGTGTAATTATTGTAAATAATATTACCATGATTGTAAATACCTATTAATTTATCAACTCATTTCAATTGTTTGAATTTTTTATATTCATAATTATGTATCACTAAAAATAGATAACTCACAGAAAATATGCATTTACGATTATGTAAGGATATATGTAATTTTAGAAAAATTGCTTTTCAAATTTATTTGTGTAATTTTCTATACTAATTTTACTTATGCGTATTGCAACCAAACATTTCTGTAATATGCATTTTATGATTTGTGTATCTGATATAAAGATTAATTCATTTATAAAGCTATTTCAGTTTTGAACAAATTTAAATTTCATTAATCTGCATGTTTTCTAAAAAAAATTCTTACAATTACTATCTTAATACGCTAAAATTGTTATAGAATATTTTTGGTTAGATTATTTAAATTATAGTTACATATTAAATGCATAATAATTTAACAAAACACAAAACTTTGTAAAAGGAAATATTTTTAATTTCCTCATTCCTTTGATGTGGTACATTATCGAATAGTTCTCTCAAATTAAGTTACTTGTGGAACTGTCTCATCCCTTGTTTAGTTCCAAATTGTTATTAATAGACCACGTTCTTCCTATAAGATGGAAACTTGGCATAACTTTTCTCGCTATCTCCAGAGAATGATACAAAAGCTATTTCTCGATTGGCAAAATAATTGACAGTAGCAAACTGCATTTTTCTCGGGACAATAAATTGCGAATCATTAGGGGCAAGCCATCGAAATGTTATCCACCCTCGAATGGCCGCGATAAAACTTATAGCCCTAATTTCAAAGCCAAGAACGTGCCTATTGGATATAGAAAGATAGTTTGAAGCATAATGGTGTTAGAGCTTGAGTTGCAATTGTTTGAAAAGTTGGAAAATAGGTGTTAAGGTCATTTGTCTGCTTTTATAGGTTTATTAAGAATTTTATAAGGAGATTATGTGAGGAAAATCATTTGAGGTAATATATAAAATAATGTAATATTTTCTTTCCCCAGAACAGTTTAGTTAACCATTACATTTTCTTTCTTAAATACAATTTAAATTGCGAATAATTCAGAAACATTAGAACATATGGAAATTTCAAATTTAAGATTTTAAGTAGATAAAACTATATTTTTAATTTATCATAAGATTAATGAATGTTTGAAAAGAGCAAATTAGCTATAAATTTAAAAACCAGACAATTATTATCTCTTTTGTTATTTTTATTTATTATAATTTTTAGGTTGGCTTTCAAGATTTCGTGCAAACAAAATAAACATAAATGAGCAGTGTTTTTAAGCATTTTTAAAATTGATGATATTATTCTCTCTTTCATATTTCAATCAAAAAATGAAAATAAGCTGTATTTAATTAGTTTAATTTAATAAGAATAGAAGAATATTAATATTTACTGAAATAGATAAAAAAGAATCTAAATTAAACACTATAGCGCAGAAAATTGAAACGAAACGAAAAGATGTTTGAAAATACTTTTTTTGCTAATATTATAGATAATTAATTAAATTATTTAAAAGAATTAATATTTCTTGATATATTTGTAATTTTGGTTTTTAAAACAGAAATTATCAATAAAAGTATGAATTTTTTAAAAATAAGCGCAATTACTCACATGAGCTTAAATTTAATATGAAAATCATTTATGTGTAAAGACTAATACGATACTTTTTATTTAAGTATATCGTTTCCTTAATTCAATTTTACTCTTTAGTGAGTACAACTTGAAATTATGTATACATTAATAAATATACTGTTTACTAAACTAACATATTTACTTAATAATACAAAAATCATATTCAAATACATAAAAAATTTTTCTAAAAAATAATTTTGAGTGAAAGAATTTATTTATCATTTAAATTAATGGAAACTGAGAATGAAAAATACATTTTCATGTCTGAATTTTAATGAATTTTATTTCAATATTTACTTTCCGACTGATAATTTTTAGCAACTTTGAAATACTAATATAATTTGTAAATGTGAAATAAACTGATAAATACAAGTAAAATTTTATGGCTTGAAATTTTGATGTAGTTTTAGTCTTAAATAGATATATGAAAGTAAAATATATAAATTAACCTCAGTAGAGAGTTATTATAAGATATTATATGCATTATGATTTCAAATCACAACTGGCTAAATTTAAGATTATTTTAATTATTAAGTTAAGCTAGCAACATAAAAGCATTTAAAAATTTATAATAAAATGAGAATTCACAGGAATACTATGAAAAATGTTCTCTTAACAATTTGGGTACATTTGTTTAATAGTTTGCATTTGGAACATAAATAATTTGGGGTATAAAGTAATTTGTAAGAACAGAATATTTTATGTAATAATTCATTTATATCATGATATATTAATATATGTATGATATTGGGTTAACTTTTTAAATGTTTAGTATTGCAAAAAAAAAAAAAAAAAAAAAAAAAAGGGGAACAAACAAATTTATGTTATAATAAAAAGCAAATTTTATTAATAATTTTGAAGAGAGTATGGTGGATACAAATTACTTTGAAATAAACAAGAATGAACATGTTAGATACTGTCTCATTTTCAACGACGTATCAGAACGTCATGCGCGACTTTGGCCGAAGTAATGCATGACGTTCTGATAAGTCGAATGCGGTCAAATGGTTAAATATTATGGTAATACACAAGAAAAATTAAGGTTGACCATTTCAATTAAGTTCTATTGTATTTCAGCTTATTACATAAAAATATAAACTCAGCTTCTAATACTTAATGAAAACTTATGAAATAAAAATAGAGAAAGAGATAGATGTATAGAGGTATTTTTGAGATTATATTTATATTCTTGGTAAATGCATTGTGTGTTCAGCAAAATATTATATATATTTTTTCACTTTGCTGAACACAACGTATTTAATCAAATGTATTATGATAGATAGGAGACTATATTTATGAAGTATTTTTGATATTTCACCAAAAAATCTATTTGTAGATTTAAAATTTATTTTGTACGATCAGATTCAAGCATGCATTTCTGATTTTAAATAATAAAAATGTTATTCAAGCTTTTATTTGCATAAAAAACTTAAACGCAAATATTAATTTTATTTATAGATTACTGTTGCTGGCTATCATGCAACTCCAGGAAAAGTTATTGGAAGGCAGCAAAAGGTTTCTGTCATAATGTCACGGATGCCATTAGATCACTTGCCAGAATGCGGTTCAGTTAAATCTTATAAAACAACATTGAAAACTAAAGTGAACGATTCAAAACTTGATCATTCTTTTGCCTACATAACTGAGCGCAAGTTATCCATAACGTGTCACTGTGAAGAGTGTTCAGCTAGTAGAACGACAGATTCTAAATCTGAAGTCGTCGAACACAAAGGTATTGCCGAAGACAGTCAAAAAGAAGATAAAAAACGTTCTGATGATGGTTCAACTGAAGTAAGCTCTAAAAAGAGAGATTCTGATAAGCAATCTGGTGACAGTGAACGCACTGAATTACAAAAAAGCTCTAATGAGGAATATTTCTTTCCGGAAATTCCCAGATATGAACTTAGGAGAATACCAAACATGGAGCGCAACGGCCTTTCAAAAGGTGCTTATAAATGCAATATCAAAGTGGAAAAACCAAAAATAGAAACTTTCCCCTATTCGCAATCATATTCAATAGAACAAAAACTAAAATCCATGGCAAATATTGCAAAGTATCCATATGGACCAACCACAGCTTATGATAAAAAGAAAGAAATTTTTAAGAAGAAACTTCCTACGAAATCAGAAAAAGATGGTTTAAGGGATATGAAAACCAAAGAAAAGCGTCAATCGGACATTCAGGTTTCTGGGAAACAACTGCCATCACCTTTCATTAAAACATGCATTTGTGATCAGACTCGGGAAAAAAATCTACACTACACTCAAACTGAATCCTTAAAGGGTATGAAAAAAGAAGACTCTGGTATCAGCGATGCAGAAAGCATTACATCCAATGATTCTGATGATAGCAGCCGTGGACCTGTTGTGAAATTAAATGAGGTTAACGACAAACATTTTAAACAACGCAGAAACTGGCAGAAAGTGGGTGATAAAAATTTTGTTTATATTAAATTTTGAATACGAAACAAAATTTTATTTTTATATGTAAGGGCATTACAAATGCACTTCATGTAGAGTATGCATGCAATCACATAAATGTAAAGGAAATTGTTTAATTTCAATATTTAGGTAGGTTTTAATTTAAAAAATTGCCAAGTAATACCTACTTCTGTAAACTTAAACTTATAATTGTTTGTTACATTTAAATATAAAAAATTATATTTTGATATAAATTAAAAACAAAAATCCAATTCCTCTTATTATAATAAGACCAAAGTAATTTTCTACAGGGATGAAAACAATATTACAATAGTATTATGAAAAATTTATATTATATTCTAACGTCTTGGTAATATGGATGTTTAAATAATACACGTGTAATAAACACCATTATAGGTACAAAAATATAAAAAATATTAATTTAAATAATATATTCAGTAAAGTTTAATTAATTTAAACTACATTTTTGTATTAACGTACATATAGATCAGCAGAACAACTAATAAGTCCACGTTATAACTTACTGACAATTTTATACTGTTAAATCCCTAAGTGTTTTAATGTTATTTTTTAAATAATTATTTATTAAATTTGTGTATTTGATTATGATACTTGTCGAAGCAAAAGTTCTCCCACCTGGAACTGGGAGAATGAAATCAGAAAGAGCATCTTTCGTTTTAGAACAGAGCACTCCTTTCCCATTAGGGTGGAAATACGACTTTGGCTCATAGATGGCAGCACCACCCGAGTCTTACAATTCAGAGAAGACCCAAGACTTGGCTCCTAACATTCCCAGAGTTATTTATTTTGAATGGGAACATGGAGGTCATTGCCACCACAATATATTTTACATGCCCCAGCCACCATTTGTGAACACGACGGATCCTCCTATAAGCCAAAATTCTATCTTCCAATAACGAGAACAACACCCTAGCCAACCAGATCCCCACGGGCCCTTAAATTTAAATTTGTATAGATTCTAAACAGCCTCACAATAGAATTAAGTAGTTTAAACTTATAAAGACTGCATTTGTTGATAAATTGAATTTTGTTTTTTTGTTTTAGAAAACTCAGCAGTTACCAAGTGCCCCAGAAAAAGTTTTATCAGCCAACCAGTTATTATGGCAATGGAAAAATGAATTGAAGATCAAATATTATGAAAAAATCAGTAATCACTGTCAAGAGATTCTCTCTGTTTCTCGCAATAATTTTTTCCTATTGGTCATCGTCATAGGCATCTTAATTGGAATCGTTGGCGGTGTCCTTCTATGTGACTACAAAGATAATAGAGCCTCTAGAATCATTTGGCGATTTCCTTGCTTGATAGAGAGTTTTTACAGGCGATAGAGTCGAAGCTTCCTCACCACTGACCGGCAATAAAAATTGCATCAATAAAAATATTTATTTTCCACTTGTGTGATTTCTAACCGTATTTTCAAAGAGTATCTGATTTCTTACCTGAATACTATTCATTTTTATTATTGGAGCTTAACTTGCATTTATATTTAGAGATTTAAATCAATATTTAAAAAATATGTTTAACTTCATTAACTAGTTGTAAATATTAACTAATTCTTATTTTAGTAATATAAAATATTTTTGATAAGAACAAATTGTCTTGCCTTATGTTACTAAAATATTTGGACACAGAATTAGACACGAATTATTTAGTTACTATGAGCATTTTGTGATTAAAGTATTTCCATGGATGTATTGATATACTATAACAATTGTCTGGATCTCAGTTATCAATACTGAAGTACTTAAGCATATATCTTCACTCAGTAAAATGATTGTTAGGCTTTTAACAACTAAATAAGTTTTATGAAAGTGTTTAGGTGTCAGTGTCTTTAAGTTTATATTTTATTCCATAGGTAAAATTATTTGATATTAAGAATGCACTGAAATATCTCAGTAAAAATATTTGAAACTCATTAGTTATTAATTATATTTTGAGAAATACTGGTTATTAATAAATGATTTTCAAACTCATTGTTTACTAATAATATTTTGGGATGATATTTTGGTCTGTGTGAGTTTACATATATGTCTCCCATGGGATAAAGGAAATATTAAACAATGTATTATCAGTCATTCATCAACCAAACACACTAAATATACAATAAATATATTATCATACTTTATTTTTTAAACTTCATGCTGATCAGTTATTAAAAATAAAAGTCAAACAAAATGTAATAAATAAATTAAATATAAATACTAAATAATAAAATATTGACAAGATTGGTATTTTTTCGATAAATTTATAGTTAAAGTCTTAATATATAATAATATTATTCAAATTATTGTAGTGATAATTTCAATAATTCTACAAGAATTTATGTTAAAAATGGAAAAAACTGAAAAAATTCTGGGAAAACACTATAATATATTTTGAAATAAAAATATTTTGTAATTTATGTAACTAATCTTGATAATTTTTTTTAAAGAGCATATTTTCAATGCTTAGAGTAATGGTAGAAACACTCAAATAACTAAAACATAGACAATGACTTAAATGTGAATTTATTCACTAATTATGAAATTTATGAATATTTTTACAAAATCATTAACCAGAAAATATCATTTAAGAACTCATCAGTCTCAAAGTAAATTATAATTTGTACAAATAAATTATTTGTTGGATATTTTTATAAAGTTTTACTAAGGTCTTTATTCTCTATCTTAGAGCTTCTTGAGAATGAATTTACTTACACTTGTTAAAAATAAAAACGGTAGTACATTAGAGGATTTAAATTTTAAGTTTTTAATATAATAAAAACTTCTAAAGCATTCCTTATAGATTTCTCCAAAATATGAAATTTTATTCCCAATGGAAGATAAGAGGGTATGAATAAGAAAAAAACGAGACCTTTTCAATCGTTGCCAGACCTGCGAGCGATTTTGCGACATAAATAGTGGCCAAGTTAAGATAACTCGAACATAAAAAATCTGGCTTTGATTTTGAAAAGGAATCTGAAATGGCTTACACACTTTCCCTTGCTCTGGAGCTGACATGGAGATAATGGTGGCACACTCTTATCAAAGCTCCGAACATTTCCTTGAAGGAGTATTAAGCCTCATATTGTGGTGTAAAAAAGTTAAGAAAAAAAATATTTTTTTAAGGATAGAAAAATTGCTTTTTATAATTAAATTCAGGAAGAATGTGTGTATCGAAGATAAAGTTTTCGTTACTGTAAGAGATAAATTTTTTTCATGACTCGTACTCTTAACATTGCATTAAATTGTACTAATGATTTCGCCTCAAGAATATAAGTTTCTATTTTTTAAATGCATTTATGTTAGAGCAATTTTGTTGTAATTTCAGGAATTCATACGTGGATGTTTGTTATTAAGAAATTTTTAAAAACTGAGAAGTTAATAAGATTTTTTGGCATTATGTACTTAGATTTCAATAATTGATGCAATTGCCTAACAAATTAATTACAACACTTTTTGAATCTACTTTGTATTATTAAATGTGGATGTATACATTATTATATAAAGAGTATATTCAAACGAAAGAAAAAGTATACAATAGTTATTTTAGAAAAACTAGGCAAGTAATATTCCTCTTCCATGCTTTAATAATAGGAAAATACATAAACTATAAGTGTAGACATTATATATTATGTGTAAAATATATTTAATTTGATGTTTTCTGTCACTTTATTCAGATGACAACTCGTACATTACGCAATTTGAACAATCCCAAATTCTTGAAATATTTCCTTTTATTATTTAAAGTGTAATACTATATATAATAAATATTGAGTAATATAAGTTATAATAAGATATTGAGGAGTGTAATGCAAAAAATAAAGAAATAGAAACAAATATGATAAAACCAATTTTGAAATAAAAATACATATTAGTATTTTTAAATTTGTATGAATGAAATTTTAAATATGTGCTGTATTCAAAATGTTTCATTGAACTCTGAAACATTTCTTAATTAATACAGATATATTCACACACTTTTTTATAAATCTGAAAAATTGCTAAATATATTTGCATCATGAAAAATTATTTGTTTCTTATGTATGTTGGATAGTTTCCATTTAAATCTAGATTGCAAACGAATACCTAAAAGATATGAAAAGAAATATCAAAAAATATCTTAGTAATGTTAACGGATTTTCTTGTCTTCTAAAACTTTCTTTCTACATTGCGTTATTTTTAACTGTTACTAATAACTCCCAACCCTATCTTTTAGATATTATTCAAAAATATATTATATCAAAACATGTTTTTGGGATCGTAAATATTAACTCTTATACATACTCTTTATACTATTTTATAGTTTTTAAGCTATTTAATATTATACTTAAAATTTAGATTTTGATAAATTTAATTTTTCTCAAAATTACCATTTAAATACAATTTTTATGTGTACAGATGTATAAATATAAAAGTGGAGTGATATTTGTTTTTAATTTATTATACATAAACTGAATTTAGAAGCTATGAAAGAATATTTTTGTATTATAAGATAGCAATCCTTATTTTGTTATTGAATTATTTTACAAATAATCAATTAAAATATATTACTAAATATCAATTAAATGTCTAAACCATCTTATATTTATTGAAGGAAAATAAATAATTATGATGAATCGTTTCAACTTTTACTTAAGGAATTACAAATGCTTAATATTTCTATGTTGTGTTTTATTTATCTTTGAATCATGTTTGATTAAAGTAAAATAATTTTAGCTTTTACCTTCTACTTAACTATACTACTTAACATTTTTTTAAATATGTTACCATTTGATAAAACGTATTCAAATCACATATTAATAAGGGATATCTTAAGAAACTTTATGGAAAAATATGGACGTCTTAAAATATCTTAACATAAACATTGGGTATTCATATAATAAAAATGTTTATGAATAGTTTATATGTAATTTATATTATGACTATTTTTATGCAATTTATTTCAATAAGTGCAATTTATATGCAATTAAATGTGCTCTGGTGCATATGTTAAAAATGAAATAATTTTACCATTGCTGAAGACTTATATGCTCATAAATCATAGCTCATCATGCAATTCTGGCTATAAATAGTTATCGAGATACAGAATGTAGACTAATACTATATTTCGATCAGAAGTAAAATCCTACTGCTCTCTCAAATAAATTAACATGCGAACAAAAAAGAAATTCTTTACATGCCTTTTTAATTCTAGTGCAATATTTTTCTGAAAATATTTGGTAGATATTAATCTTCAAAATCATTTTAATTTGAGGAACAATGTAAATTTTAGAAATATAAGTAAATATTTATGGTCGTGAGAAATGTACATTCATTTTCAAGAATTATTTTTATTAAGAAAATTAGATACATCAAGAATCGACTAATGATTTAAAAAACAAATTATACTACATATAATTTTATATGAAATATACGTAGAAAAATATAGGTCTTATCTAACTAGATAAGAAATAGTTATCTAATTAAGTCATTATTGTCTAATTAGAATCGAATGTTTGATAGGTTTTAAGCCACTAACTTTTTGTGACGATGATATGAAAAAGGATGATTTGCAAAATCAAATTGTATTGCTCCAAAATAAATATAACTAATATTCACATAGAAAATTTTTATTCATTTACATTAATTATCTTCTCATGAAATTTAAATTTTAAATGAAAAAATTTATTACGTAATTAGAAAAGAATAAATGACAATAGAATTGCATAAAATCAATAATTATATTATTCCAGAAAAGTGAAGGGATTTAATGATTAGATAAGAAGATATTTTATTTTAAAATTTATTCCAGAGTTTGTGATGGTAGAAATAATTTTAAATATTGATGAATTGAAGCATCCTTAGAAGTCATAGTTAAGTTAATATCTAAACACAAAAAAATAGATATTTGACGGAGGCAAATGGGATATTTATATTATAAACATGTTTATAAATCTAATTCACCTTAAATATTTTTAATATTACTCAAAACAATATTAGCATTAAGGAATTCAACATTTATTTATATTTGAAAGTAAGTATTTATAGCATAAAAAATAAAATGTTACAACAATAGTGCACAGAGGCTTAAGCAATAAAAAAATGATGTTATGTTTTAAAAAAAAAATATTTCGGCTGGTTCAAGTAAACAGAATATTTATTAGGTTGAATATAAGTTTCTTTTTTCCAATGAAAAAAATTGCGTTTTTTCTTTTTGATTTTGTAAGATGATAAATAGGATTGTATTTAAGCTCTAAGACAATGTCAGTATTTTTAGTCTCTTATAATATTACAAATAAACTGATACAAAAGAAATCCCCTGTCAGTCATATTATTAATCCTGTTAATGTAATAAAAAAAAAACAGAATATTTACAAGTCTTTTATGTTACTTTGTCACTAGAGTAAACAATAATTTCGAAAATAGAAGAATGAATAATTAACAAAAGTAGCATAGAAGGCAATAATTTGAGTTAAATTATATATCAAAATATGAATCAATATATAATCGAAAACTTTATATCTATTAACTTTTTGAAATGTTAATTATGCCATCACAAATTTTATAATTAAATAATTTTCACGTTTCCTTTTAAAATTATAAAATGTGGAAATTAATATTCATGAGGTCTAAATGAAAAACAAAATTTTCCTATGAGAAATTTTAGATTCCAAAACATATAGTACAGCTAAATATATAAATAACAATATTATTGAACAGCTTTTGTTGTCCATAATTTATCGTATCTGAGCTTATCCATGCAGAATCTTTATGATAAGCCATTGCTAAATTTGAATTTTTTAAAATGAACAAATTTATGGACTTAATATAGCTCAGCTATTCTCAGGGATGTACATAATCCTCCGTCATGGGGATGATGTGTATCAAGATCAGTCAGCATGGAATAGACTTACAAAAAGACTTAGACTTTCTGTCTAAAAATACAGCACCCATCAAATCATAGTTTCTTTCGTGGCTTAATGGATGCAGCAATAAAAATTGAATTTCTGTATTTTTAGTTAATCAAATTACAAATAGTATTGTAATTTTCTCTTTACCATCAGTAAATGTAAAAACACTTTTACATTTACTGATGGGAAAGAGAAATTTACATTTTGTCAAAACTAATTTGTTTTTGAGCAGCGAACTATGCAAAAATAATATTACAACATTCTTTCTAGTGGAAGTGGACAGAGCGTCACAAGACTTATATTTCAATCAACCTATAAAAGATAGCAGTACAGAATTTTGAATTTAAAAGTATTCATGCACCTCTTTTAGATAAAATCCTTTCGAACCATTTATTATTGTTATTATTATTCACAATACCAAAACATTATTACTAATCAGACCGAATGAAAAATATTCCTCAAACCTTGATAAAAATCGTCTTATCAAATGAGAAAAAGCAACAATATTAATAAAAAATAATACGCAATTTACAAAAGGGAAACACCATTAAGTATTTATACCAGTTAAAGCGATTATCTACTTAAAATGTTTTTCACACCAATTGGTGTTCGTCAACGTCCATTATTAATCCCTATTTAATGCCCTTATTTCTATGTATCAGTTAACAAGTCATAATATGCGTATGAATCTAAAATTATAAAATTAATACGATATTTGAGTAATTACTTTGTTTGCAAAAACAAAATTTATGAACAAATTTTAGAATTTATAAGCAATCATACATAATTATATTCAAAACATAAACAAAATCTTAAGAACTGCACGGAACGAATATATTTTCAATAAAAATAATCAAAAAACGTTTGACAACAATATATAATAATTATTATAGAATATAAATATTTACTCAGTTATAACTAGAAAAATCTATCTGTATATTCTTCGAAGAAATATTAAATGTTTTTAAATATTTATAAAACAGTAGGAGATTGAATGATAAATTAAAATTTTATACCTTAAAAATTTTTTAAGATAATCAACAATGAAAGTAGTAATTTTATTCGAGGTTAATCAAATTTCGTTAATCAGAAATAAGTATACAGGCATTTCTTTTGTAATCAAAAATTATCTTGCGCGATAACACAGAATAAAGGAAAAATCCTTTTTTTTTTCTTTTAAATCTGACAATAATGTGAAAAAAAATAGCTTTTAAAAAATAATAACCCCATTTACTATCCTTCATAGCGGCGGATCTCAAAACCCCTGTTGCTGTGATGTCAAAGATTAGGGGAGAAACAAAGCCTAACTTAACCTCATGGCAAATTCACTGTTTTTCTAGTTCACTATACGCTTTCTGTTATGCAAATAACTTTTCATCCTAACATCAGCTATTTATGAGGGTACGATAATAGGCCCTGCGGATAAGAATATATAAATAAAAAAGGAGATAAGCGTCACCACAAAAGGTTTTAGGAATTTAATATCTGAAAAGTAAATTTCTCTCTTTCAGTCTAATGACTGCACCAGTGATCAATATTTCATTCATTATGGAGATTTTTTTTTTGCAATCCTTTTTCATACGTTTTTCTTGCTAATCTGAATCCACTAGTGGAGCTGGTTTCATTCTTCTTAAATATGATTTGTAAAAATACCAAAAGGGATATACGCCATTTTTGACCCAGAAAGCTATTTTTATAAAACTGTAGACACTATTTCATCATAAAAATAACAATTTGGCTTTTTGATACATTTAGGGAAAATATGCACTTTTATATATGATGTAAAACTCATAAGTTATTCAAAATACAATGTTAATAATAATACGTTATTAAAAACAATTTGTATATATTTTATAGATTCAAAAAAAATATTTTTCTTGTAATAAATAACGTAAGTTAGTTGCTTTTTCATCAAAATCTATTAATAGGAATTGTAAGACATACTTTTTCTGATTATGTTACATTGTTATTAAATTATAATCCGCATTTTATTGATTTTATTCAATTAGAAAAAAATCTTAATTTATAAATCAAGTTACAGATTTTTATTTTTCAGGAAATATGGCAAACAATTTTTTAATAAATATAATGCATTTGTCACGTTTAAGAGAATAATAATATCATCTAGTTTCAAAATTTGGTTAAATTTTTAAAATTTGGTATATATGTAGTTTATAGGACCATTTTCCTAAAAATGGAAAAGGTCTCTTAATCCAAATCTGAAAGTCATCAAACAATAAAGCAATGAAAATAATGAAATAGCTATTTTAATTTATTAATTATATATTCCCCAATATCCTTTATTAATTCATTATAATTGCAAAATTTTTATTTTTTAAGTTAAGTAAATTCAATGAAAAATTATATTTGCATGATTGTTGACAAATTATTTTTGTTGTTACCTTTAAATTTAATACGTTCACTTGAGAAAGGTTACATAAAATTTCTAAAATATACAAATATGAATTTGGAAATTATTTTGATATACAATTTAAATTAAAAGAGATTAAAATTTGTAAAAACTTTTTCTTAAAATATATTTTTTTAGCTTATGAATTTTAAAATAAATGCCTAATTTCAAAATAATTAATTTATATTAAATTATATATATATATATATATATATTTATATACATATATATATATATTTATATTCACTATATGTTTAAAAAATATGTATTCTAATTAGAGTTTAAAAATGGTGGTAAGTTTGACGTTACTCAAACGATACCAATATAAGTGAAAAAGCATAGAACATTAGGCGTATCGATTTCGATTGTGAAACGCGACAGTTGAGCGTTTTTCGATGACACCAAAGAAATAAAAGTAAAATGGAATATAAATGAAAAGCTGCTATCAAAAACGGAGCACAAGAAACATAATTGAAGTTGTAGTAAATGATCATCAGAAAATACTAGTGTTTTGGTAAAAATGGGTCCATTAGGTATCAGTGACTTCCTACCAATTATTTAAGAAATGTTCTTTGTTCTCTCTTTGATTTTTCGGCTTTATATTTTTATGTATGTTCTAAACGATAGCTTTCGTCATTTTTATTTTCAAATATTGTCATATTTTAATTACCAATTATGGATCTTGAAAAGAAACATTAGTTTCAAGCTTTACAGAAATTGAAATGCTTAGTAAGTATGCAAAATGAAGCAACTTTTCTTTGAAGAATATTTTTTCATATATAAGCAATGTGTGTTGAAAAGTAAACAACATTAAATATTTAACTTTTTTCAAGGGTTTATTTAAATTTATGTTTTCTAATTTTTTTAAAAATTTAGATTACTTAAAACTGAAAATAAACATTTAAAAATTAAATTTTTAACAAGGATTGAAAATATAAAATATCTTAATAAAATGTGAGTTGTAAAACTGTTGTCAATTTAATTATTGAAAACATTATATTTTTATATGCAGAGAGAGGATGGAGGAAATAAAACTTTTAAATAACGTTTTTATAATATCGTTTAAATAACGTATTAACAATGTTGTTGATTTTCGTAATTTTCTGCTATAATTTATTGAATCAAAATTGACTTGAAATAAAGTTGATGTAAAAGGAGGGTGAAATTTCGCTTTAGGTCCCCTACTCCGCCAACTTAGCGAAAGTGTGTTGTGGGTCCCATACTTGGCGGGTTTTCAAAAACGCTGTTGCCATGGCGATAATAGAATGCGATTTCTAACGGTTTTAAAATAATTAGCAACCAATGAAAATGACCGATTTTTCAAACTGAAACTAATTAACGACCAATTAAAATGCTAAAAGAAAAAAACCAATTAATGAGCATGCGCGGAAAAGCGCAAATTATTTCCTCCGGAGGTTACCATAAAGAGCTCATTAGGTATAAAAACGTCTGGTTTACCAAGCTTGGTGCATTTATCGCCAAGTTGGTAGAGTAGGGGACCTAAAGCGCAGATTAACGAAAATGAGGAAACTTATTAAAATAAAAATGTTTTCAATATACTTTTCCCAATCAAAATTCTTTAAGTGCTTATAAAGTATTTTTAATATATTTTATTAATAGATATTACATTTTTGATTTACGAAAATGAGAAAAAATACATGTAAAATAATAAACAAAGCATTACATGATATTGAAAAATGTTAAATGAGAAATAGTTTTAATTTGAAGTGTTCATGTCTAGAGATGACGATTTTGATTTGAAAAATTCATGCGTCTGAAAGTTATGGTCTAGTATGTTACTATTTGTACATTTATAACAAAGGACTAATTGGAAGTTATGACAGAAGGGGAGTTATTATCATTCAGGTAAAGTTTAAAAATGGTGGTAAGTAAATATAATACAATGGAGTTCAGATGAGTATTAAAACAACGCTTTAAAATGGAATCTCCTAGGTTCAATTCTAGCTACTGAAAACAATTTGAGATTGATGCTGTTACTTTTATTACAGAAAATGCTTGGAAATTTTTAGGATTTCTTATTTTGCGACTTGTCGATACAGTCCTTTGAAAATTCCTATCATCATAAGATAACATTGTTGTCTATCTTATTTTCTCAATCAAAGAATTAATTAGTTTACCAGCTTTAAAATTTTGAATCCTGGTCAAGTGACGAAATCAACATTAAAGTTGGTACTTCATTAAATTCAACATCAAATAAATGAAGGAATTATACAATCTAAAAATATTTATTATGAATAGTCCCTGTCAGCACGATGGTCTTCTAATAAATAAGGTATATATCATTTTTTCCTTATAAGAAGAAAAAAGAGGAAAACCTCTCAGGCTACAATGATTATATTACCTGAAATGCCAATCCATATAAAATCCATCCAATAAAAATCCAAATAAAATCCATCCAATCCATTAAAATTCTTACTACAGTTTTTAGATGTTAGACTATTCAATACGTGTCTCTAAGTTTTTGTGTAGTTTTGCTTACATTAAATCTCTAATACCATATATATGATTGAAAGTAATCTAGAAGGTTATATCCGAAGTCATATTAATGAAAATTTAATTACACAAAAAATGTGTATGCTATCGCTGTTAAAGAAGCTGATTTCTCAGCTCTAAAAGTACAAAAACTGGATTCAACAAGGGTGAAACTCAAAAAACTAGAGTAGAAAAGACTAATTTACAACTTAGCGAACAATAAGTGCAGTTTAACGGCATGAGATGTCGTTAAACTGCACTCATTGTTTAAAGGCTTAAAACCTATCATTTAATTGCTTATGACAAAGATTATTTTTTTAATGATTTTATAAAATAAGAATAATAATTAGCAATAATGAGACTGAAAATATGTAAAATATAAACAAAAAATATTAACAAAAATTGTCTAACAGCAATCCTAATCTTAAAAAGCAGAATCGCTGAATTATCCAAATTTTGTAGAAAAAAAAATTTATGGTCTTTCAACATCATTGAAAGAGATTGTTTTGGAGGATGCAGGTTTTTATTAAAACATTTTAAATCTTCTAAGGAACTTTATACCTTGCACATTACTGCTACAAATTCCTCATTCTTGTATGCATGTTTAACGGAGTGGTAAGTCCAGACTTTTTCATAAGGTATGATACCCCTCTACCTTATAGTAAAGTGGCAGTATTAGGGTTTTAAGAGGACATAAATGTTCAACGCATGATTTGATCTCTTATCGAAATGATTTTAATAAGCAGTCATCAGTGAACAAGGATTTTGTTCTTATGATTATAAATACGAAAAGTATGATTATTGCTCCTGGATATGCAAGCAAAATAAACAATTAGTTTCCAATTCGTTTATTTATTTATTTTATTTTTTGAAATTTATATAGATGCTTAAGATAAACATATTTAATACAAATTTATCATTAAAAAAAGGTTATTAAAAAGATTCTTTCCATAATCTATTACATCTTCAAATGATAGCACCTTGTTAAATTAAAGCAAATACGTTTTAAAAGCAAAATAATTCTTTAAACTATTTGAAATTTGAATGGAAAACATGACACTGTATAATACATAAAAGAAATAATACATCATGGACACACATATCAAAATTTAATTTTTCAATTTAGATTATAAAGTAATTATATAGTTCATTTCAATATGGTGGTTCTTAAAACCTCTTCAAAAATGTTATTATGAAAATTATGTTATATGATAAAGGTATTTTTAAGTTTATAATTTTTTCAATAATGATAAATTCTTACTTCTTAAGGGAAAATATTTGATAAGGGCTTTTATTTGCATTTAAAATGATAAAAGAATAATATATGAAAGAAAATTCAACTGCAGTAGACATTAACAAATTTCGATTTCTTAACAAATTGAAAATTTATTAAGAAGTTTAAATAGTAGCTATAGCTTTAATGCAGATTTTTTATTAAAAAAATTTGTATGTATAAAACTCTTCTTATATTTTATAAAATAAAATTCAAATTATAGAATCTGATAGAATAAAAGTTAAAAAGTAGAAAGAAAAGAAAGCAAAGCATGCACAAACAGGGAGCCTTGCACCTCACCGGTCATAATGTTCTTGTTAATGATCTGCACGTGTTTGTCTCTATCTGGTCTTGTGTGCTCGTGCCAAAACCCCACCACGTGTCCAAGCTCATGCACCACAATGCCAAACTTATCGCAGTTCTTTCCGATGGAGATGGCCTGAGGACCGTTGCCACGTTTTCCCACGAAGGAACAGCAACTGAAATAAAAAGACACATCGTGTTCACATCTAAACAAAATATTTCTATAGCATTAAAATATATATATATATATATATATATATATATATATATATATATTTCTGAAAGATTATCTATGTTACACAAAACATTGATATTAGAAAAAGGGCCAATTTAAGAGGCGTATTTTTATTATGATGACTATATCATGACAGAAATTAATTGTTATACTGGATAAAATTTGTATTATAAGTATGATGAATACATTTATTGAATTTTATCATTCCTCAAAGGAGCCGTTTATTTTGAAAATGGCCTAACTCCATTTATCATCAAATCGAGATATTGAAGGACTGCGTTTCAATGAATTTAAAAATATACGTAAAGAGGATACTAATAAGTCATATTTTTTAAGTATATTTAAGGGTGTTACTTTACATTTTTTTATTTTTTGATAAATAATATGAAGTTGTACATGTAACCACCATAACCGGAAAAAACTGAAAAAAATAGAGTTAGGACACTTTTAGAATAAATAGCTCAAATTTTGAATCTTTAATGTGAATAAAATTCTAAATATATTCTACATTTTTTACAAAGGATTGGATATAATTGCATGAAATTGATCCTTATATCGGGAACCTGTTTTTTCTTAGTTTTGCATTCCTTATTAAATATTTTAAATATATATTGTTTTTTTTATTTTAGAAGTAATACCGTCAACATATTTACTTGTCATTAAAAAGGACTCAAGCCTTGGATTCATGGACATCAAAATATTTTCAAAACCTCATCATTACATACTAAAATAATTATTAATTTCCATTCTTTTTAATAATAAGAAGAAATAAGTTTAAAGAAATTTCATGCTACAGAAAGGATCATCCCGTTTACTTTAAATTATATGAAATACTTTTGTTAAAACTTGGTTGAGTGTAGAGTGCTGGTATTTTTAACTCAGCAATAAAGATAATTTCAGCAAGACAAATCTTAAACCATCTCGAGATAATGGTTAACAATAAATTTTCTTACGCCCCAAGTGACATTTTCTTAAAAATGTATCTTCGCAAATATTTTCTTAATACAAAAGAAAAATTCAAGTCAATAAACAATGTGTTTTTACACTGAAGGCATTATTATGTTTGAAGTAAAAAGATATCTCAATATCATTAATTTAAAATGCCTGAAAGGATTAACTCTGAATACCTGTGAAATGTATATTTAGTGACAAAGTCCTCATGATTGTTTTTAAAATATGATAACGTAAGGTAACAATTTCAAAATAATAGATCAATTTCAAAATAATAGATTGAAATTCAGATAATCTGTAAAATATTTTGAATCTAATCTAACTTATACAATTTACAATTTAGACAAGAATTTGCAATTTATTTATTAAGAGCTGAAACTCTCTCTATTAAGCCTTTTAAAACAAAAATATAATTATCTTGAAAAAAATCGTAATATAATTTGCTTCATTTATATTTTATTATTATCTTATTTGTTAGAAATGTTAAAATTTCTCTGTACGCATTTCTCTGTATAAATAAATTTTAATTTATATTACAATTGACATAGATAGATTTATGCATTTTATTGTAATTACATAATTGCTATGTATTTCTAAATTTTTTAAAATACGTTATGTGATTGTAAAATGATGGCAGCTTTTTTCTACTTTTAGTTTGTTTTTATTGTATGTTTTTATTTGTAGAGGAAGAAAGAGGAAAAATGATCATTACAAAAACTTGGTGTTTTTGTTTTTTTTCTTTTTATAAAATTTATAAGAAAATTTGTTTTGCTAATTCTATCTTTGTAAAGTTCTTAATTGCCAAGTAATATACTGGTTCGTTTGTAATATTTAATACATAGAGGATAATGTGAAATATACTCGTATTAAACTTAAAGAAAGTCACAGTAAGTCCATAATTAAAACTATATATATATATATATATATATATATATATATATATATATATCCTTACAAGGATTAGCCGGACGTTATTTGATTTTGCATGTCAGATTTTAGAAAAAATTAATGTTCATATGCAGTGTGGTAAGATTAAATACATAATATAAAATGAAAACTTCATAACTTGAAACTGTAAAAATATGTCGAAACAAGAGAAATTTATGGGCTTTAATGGAATTATTCCAGTTGTTTGCCTGATTATTGGATGACTATTGGTACAAATCGAGCAAAATCTACAAAGCTATTGCATGGTCAAATGTTAGTGAAATCAAGAAATAGGAAAAAAACTACTGGAATCGAGAGACAGGACAGGTATTATTCCGGTAAAGTAACTGAACGGGATTGATGTATCTAAAACGTGAAGTTCGTAAGAACTGAAAGAGACCACTCCAATGGAGACTTCAAGGATTTTGATATGCTCTTTCAAACGACATCAGGAACTATGGTCTATACTTTCAAAAAGCATTAAGGGCTTTGGTATTCATCGTCAAAAGGCACCAGGGGCTATGATATACACCGTCAAATAACATAAAATTCTATGGTATACACTGTTAAAAGGCAACAGGAGGTGTGGTATATTACAATATTTTGTAAAAAGAACAACATGCCATCAATTAATATGGCTGGGTAGCAGCATATGATCCAAATATCACTCATTCTAAAAAAGCCAGAAAATTCTTTGGTGTCTGCAAAGTTGCAACTATAGACTGCGGACTCTGGAAAAACTTTCACTAACTCTTCCAATCAAAAGTTATATTAAATATAACGAACGCAAGATAAACGTCTTTTAACCGAATCTGTCATCCCAAATGTTTTATTGGGCTGTGCACTTGCCTGGACGTTTCTCCCGAATTGGCATTGGATAGCTGCTCTACATGCTATGTTCAATAACTCATGTAATTGTTCATGACATATTGAACATAAACATTTACATGAACATTTTGCAAATCGAGTTCTTCTCAAATGTAGGAAATTGAGAAATGATACCACCAAGACTACAATAAGCTTTTTTTTTGTAGCAATGTCATATTACAATCAGTGCGATCACCAATTGTGCTAAAATGGTATACTGGAAATATCTTACATATACTGCTCAGAACCTCATTTTAAGCATTTCAGATCATTTGTGAGATGAATTAGAGCAATTATTACGGAAATTAAAATTACATCTGAAATCCTTAGTTGAGCAGTAAACGTTTTACCTTAGTAATTGGCATAGAAACCAATATATGAGGGGCAAAATTTTGTTAAAGTATACCCATAAAGAATATTAATATAATTGTAACAAGTGAAGAACCATTCACTTATTATAGCATTATTCTTTTTATCTATAGAAAATTATAAATTGGCATAAGAAGACTGAATTTGTGCTTGGATTTGAGACATTAATTTTAAATTCATTTAATTTCTTGTTAACAGAAATGAATAAAATTGGAACTGAAAAGCCACCAATTTTGTTCAATAAAATATATATTCCCATTTTCTTTAGTTGAAAAAGTTATAAAATATAAAGTCTACCTAGCATATTCATCATTTATAAGCCACATTTGCAGAAAATTAAGGATGATGAGTACTTTAGATTTTCCTATCTGCTAAAGATACAAATTCCAAAACTTTTCAGTTATATATTTTGGCATTTATTAGATTATTTTTTTCATTTTGATTACATAAATTTAAACTAAAACTTTTTTTTATTGAATGACAAACAGTTTGATAAAAATTCCTATTTTTATTATTTTGTATGAATATTGGAAACAAATAAAAATGCATTAGATATTACAAAGAGGAACAGTATTCATATAAATAGTATTTAAATAATATATATTTAACTAATGCATAATTACTTTAGCTTCATTGCAAATAATAATTTAAGTATAATGTGTAAAATTATGAAGGGAAATATAAAATAATAATAATTTTTTTTACCTTGTTCTGTAACATCTACAATTCAGTTTTGTGTTTCAAATGAAGGTTATTTTTTATATCAATATATATATTACTTAGTTATAACTAAATCTTATTGCGAATACTTAATATTGTAAACTTGAATAACCAGGTGAAAAGAAAAAATACTTTTAATTCTTGATTATTATAAGTTAGATAATAATAGAAAATTTATTAACTTAATTTATGTCAAAATCAGCAAATAATACTTAAATTGGAATGTTTTTCGAATTTTTTGTTAAGAATTAGATTTTTATTTTCTAGTAAAGTGTATCTGGGCTTTCAAGTAATTAAGACAAATTTGCTTATATATTATTTACTACGAAAATTTGTAATATTGTTGCGCACGCACGCACGCACGCACGCACGCACGCACACACACACACACACACACACACACACACATATATATGTATACATAAATTGAAACACAGTATCAATTCCTAAAAGAGAATTAAATTTACTTTTCGTATTTTTTAAATAAGGCATTGATTGATTTGAATATAGCAACAATTACTTAAGCGAACATATATCATCACTAAGTCTCGCAAAACCAATAAAATACCTTCCATTTTTAACTTTTCTATGTTTAATTATGAATGATTGAGACTCGAATCAATCAAGAATCGAAGCGTGAAAAGTTTATATCATCAGTTCGCACTGTAAAACTCCAAATCCTAAATTAACCACTTCAAATTTCTTATCTAAACTTTCCCGGGGGTACCGACTATTAAGATTAATGATGGAAAAGTAAATTAATCTTATATAATGAGAGGAGTCGAAGTAGAGTTTTAATGGAAAGTCGGGATAGGTTTCTGAAGAAATTTCTTTTTATGCCAAAGGAAAGATAATTATTAGATTTTGCAAATTTATCCAAATGAAAGTCAATAAATGTTATAAAAATGATGATTACTTAAATATAAGTGGAAAAATAATTTAAAACTTAAAAGTTTTAAGGTCCCTGATATTTAATTTTAGAAGGAAAAAGCTTCTTTGTCAAGATATGGATTTTTTAATAAAATATCTTATTAATTAGTAAGATTGATAAAAATAAAATATGGAAATTAGTAATAGGAATTGATAGAAAGTTAGTGATTAGTAATGAAACATTTATGGAATCACAGTTATTTAAACTAAAGCAAACTTGTTTTGGTCCCTGTCAGAGGATTATGATAAGAGCATAAATACATATGCTTTTTTTTTTATAAAAATATGTTGTTATTTAATTTATCTTCAAATAATAATTTGCTTGAAACTACTTTCTGTTATCTAATTGTTTTTTCTTACAGGTATGACGAACATAATAAAATAAAAAAATATTTAAAGTAACATGCTCATTTGTATATTTTTGTTCATTAAGATAAATATGATTAGAAATCGAAAGAGATTATTCTAAAATTCTCATAATTACTTTTAATGGTTTTAGAGGCTTAAGCCTATAATATTCACCACTTCATAACCAGAAGATCAATATAATATAGTAAGAATGAATGTATTTAAATAAATGAACGAAATAGACTGTTTCAAAAGATGATATGATTCTATTAAAATTCGTTTTTCTGGAGAAGAGAAAATATAAAATTAAATAAGAAAAGTTTTTTTATAGGACATATATTATAAATGCTCTAAAAATTTTTTTACTCCCAATAAATAATAAAATGTGAAAAACTGTTTACCGAATAAGTTAAATATGCAAACACTTTGTAAATGGGACTATATTTTTAGGGATTTTATAAATTTAATTTTCCTTTCATTTTCAATACCATATCAAAATTAAGAATTTGAGAGATTAAGTTAAAGTATGAAGCAACTCAATTACTAAGTTATATCATGAAGTATTAATGGCTGACTTGAAGCCTTACCTTGAATAGTATCGAATTTTATTTGAAAAAAAAAACTATTTTGAGTTATGATGTAACTTGCCTTTTCGATCGCGTATAAATTGGCATTCGTCGGTGATCAAATGAAAACAGAGCTGTTTGTCTGCAATTGAAATCATTCAATTTTATATATTTTTATTTACATTAAGTATAAGGATTGATTTATTATCATGTTTAGGTCTTAAAGTAGATTTCCTAAATGCTCTCCAAAGTATAAGAGATGTTGGCCGATGGCTGAATGGTTAGCGTATCTGGACTGTTGGTTCCGGGTTCGGGCAACTTTTTTGGACCTTGTGCCATAAAACCCAACCAACCGGGTTCGGGCAAGGACGTTTCCTTTCTTTGTCATTTCTTCTCCGGAGATGATGGATGAATATGGTCCACTCTATAAGCGGGTTTGTGGGGGTGTAATATGGCATGTGTGTACTGAAGAAGTCGGACTCCACACCATATTACGATTCAATTGGAAAAGTGGAGCAGCGCACCCTATATTTCCAGGCTAGCTGGCACACGAAAACAACAACAACAGTACTAGAGATAATTTTTTTTCTGTCGTACTGATTTTTTAAGAAAGCTCTTGCTTAAAGACAAATTCGAAAAGTTTGACTATTAAATTCCGAGGTCGTGTATGCTATCACAAAATCTTAGCTCGGTGTAAATCAAATCGGGCCCATAAGCAGCCACCAAAGCCAGTCAAATTTTAAATTCTCTTAATCAAAACAATGTTAAACATTTATTTTATGTCCATTATATCATAAGTTATGTTAAACATTTATCTTATGACTATTATATCATATGTTATATTAAACATTTATCTTATGTCCATTGCATCATATGTTATGTTAAACATTTATATTCATGCACCATTCAGTTACTAAATAATCTTAATTTTTCCTTCCTTATGAAGCATTCTGCGAGAAGATACTGTGCCATTTTAACAGAAATCAGATTTCTTGATGAGTGCAAAAGATTTGTTGAAAATTGTGATCCAGTAATGTCATTTCCTTTATTATTCTGCATCAAGTTATTATCATTAAGAGTATAAATTATCTGTGATGAATTCATGATATAAGTTTGGACTAACAGGATTCGGGTATTTCACCCGACAATGTATATGATAAATTATAGGACTTAAAACAACGTAAGGGGATTGAAATTTCATTAATGGCTTTCCCTTCAAATTTCAAATAATATATTTCCTTACTTCTTGAATAATTATTCATGAAAGTTTAATCATCGTAGTTTTATTGATGTTTTAAAAAGTTATATTATTCTAAGTTAGCGTTTCATAATATTAATACCACATTTAAAAGCATGACTCTGCATAATCTTAAAAAATTATTTAAAACTATAATTTCAATAATTTTATGTCTCAAAATTTTTTCTACAAAGATTTTGCGAGAAAAGCAAGAACCTGATATCATTTGGAACATTATATCTATAAAAACTTATGAAAAATAATTGTATATTGAATTAACAATTTTGACTTATTTTTTCTGTGATTGCTATAATAAACGCTTTCAGAACTTATTACGATTTGCATAATTGATTGGATGAATTCAGTTACTTTTTGTTACTTATAAATTAAACATTTCTACTCTTCTGTAATTTTTCTAACTAAATTGTTTTAACTATTCTTTACTATATTTTAACAAGTTTTCAAAATACATTTTCTAAACAAAGATTACAACCTTCAACTCATATTTTTTGTTACTTATAAATTAAACATTTCTACTCTAAATCTGTAATTTTTCTCATTAAATCCCTCTGAAATCTGTAATTTTTCTTACTAAATTACAAATTTAATTGTTTTAACTATTTTTGACTATATTTTAAAAAGTTTTTACGAAATGCATTTCCTAAACAAAGATTTAACTATTTTCCACTCATTGTGATGTTAAATGCAATACTGATAAGAACAGCTAAAATTATGCATATATATAAAATAAATTTTTAGAATTTTAAAATCTTAAAATAATTTTGTAAAACATATACATGTTTTCGATAATAAAAACTGGAGAAAAAGATGCAATTTTGAAATATATAAGATCTTTAATGACAATGATATTATCAAGTCTATAAAACTAAGCAGAAAGAGATGGGCAGGGCATGTAGTAAGAATGAGCCCAGAACGAACAGCATTAAAAGTTTTTAATGTAACCCCCTCTAATAAAAGACCAAGAGGAAGGCCCAAAAAGAGATGGAAAGACCGTGTGGATGAGGACTTTGCCATCCTAAAAGTAAAGAACTGGAGATCAATTGCTGAGAGAAAGACAGATTGGGAAAAGCTTCTGAGGAAGGCCCAGGCCCACAAAGTGCTGTCGTGCCAATGCTGATGATGATAACCATATACACAATTATTTTAAGATTATTAAAAGTAATTTTACATTAAAAAATAAAAATTTTAAAAATCTGTTAGAATTGTCATCAAATGCTAAATTTACAATTTGTACACATAAAGTCAACTATTTTTTTTGCATATAATGAGAATATTAAATAATAAATTTACGGAAATTTATCATAATATATTAAAATGTATTTGTAAAACAAATAGGAAATACAAATTTTCTGTAATCTATCATGAACTTATTTAAAAGAATTTTGTTTGTTCATAAGAAGAATAGAACAAATAATAGTTCTAACAAAATATTTATCACACTTTTGTAAGCAGATTTAAATAAAAACGTGTAATTACATGTCAATTTTTCAAGCAATCTTCATGATGCATCGGGAGATATTTTATTCACTGCCATGATAAATAATATGCAAACAAAAAGAATATATCTTCAATCACGATATATTGTTCGATAGACATTTTATCTAGAGTGACGTTTCAGTACTTTATAGATGGTGAAAATGATAAATATTTATATATGAATAAAAAGAACATACATGAAAGATCAAGTATCAGTATATAATCTTTTGGAATACATAAAAATTTAGAATCCAATTTTTTCATAAAAATTCAAGTTTTGATTTGATACCAGTTTCAAATAAAAATTTACATATTTTAAAATACAATTTAGCTGGAAATACTTTCTTTTGACAAGATGTTAGAAAATGTTAGGTAATTGAGAATTTTTGCACAATTCGTATATAATATTTTATTTATTTTGATAAAATATAAGTTTTTTTCAAATATTTATTACGAAAAGAAAATTTAATATTTAGCTTTTCACCAGATGGATATGACATAAAACTTTTGTGATCACAGTTATAGCAAAAAAAGTAGATTTTAATGATAAGTGTAACTAAAAGTTTACATTCTCAATTTTTTATGCACATCAACCATGTCTTTTAATACATGAAAAGTCAAAGTCATTTTAATTAAAAATGACTGTTAAAAACTTCTGTATGTTTCAGATTAAATTATAACGCGTCACACGCTCTAATGCAAATATTATAAGTTACCTGTGTTTCTCTACTCATGAAGAATAAATATTGGAATATACAAACTGTCGCTTTGAAGTAAACTATATGCTTTTGAAAAAATATAATTAAAATCTCAAAGAGGAAATTGATTTTTTACTATTTTTGTGATTTTTACAGAGTGGTGAAATGAGAAGCAAATATTAGTATTTCTATGAAATCATTTTTAAATATAAAGGTATTTTTAATATTTAGTCATAAATTAATTTTTAATTATAATAATTTGATTAAGTGTGAATTTTTAATTTAATTGTGAAAATCTAACTATAAATATTTTTATATCATTTGTAGTTAAATTTTTTATTATAAATAAGCTCCTTAAAATATATAAGTACATGTTGCTTGTACACAAATTTTAGCTTTTACACATTTGCTTGATCAATAAAAGGCTGATGAAAAAAAGCATTTGAAGAAGAAATTTACCTTGGATTCTGATTATTTAAAAAATCTCTATATATACACCTACTTCCATAAGTTAAACAAGAAGAAAAAATTATTTTTATTAATCTATCTGTGAATCAGAGGAGTGTCTATTTGTTGCCACATCATTTTGAAGCATTCGTAAATACAAGTTACTTTTTCATGTCGAGGAGAGTTGTAGTTGCACATAAGACTGCATTATGCAGAGTTACGAGAGTTGAATCATTTAGTACACTATACAGTCCAACTCTATGTTTGGATAGAAGTTTAGAATTTTGGGGCACATAGACGCCATAAAACAAAACTGTTCTTATGGCTTTAGAAGATAAATGGGAAGTTCTGAACATTCGCTCGTCAGATGAGTTAAAGCAGGACCGATTACTGATATTTACTCAGCATTCATCAATTCCTCATTTCAGATACATGAAAATAATTGCAAACCAGACAAATATTTGCCTGAACAGCTGTTGTTTGCCGCCCAAGAGTTACAAAACTTGCAGATGATCAATATCATATTGTATTGATGTAGCTAAGTCGAAACAAAGAGGAAGCTCTACAAGAGTGATAATTATGATTGTACTTACCATTAGTACCAAATACAAGACACAAGCAATATAAGGCATAGCCTAAGCATATACTTAAGCTATGACTTATGCTTATTAAAAGCATATGACATAGCATTATTTTTATTAAATGTTCTTGAATAAGCAGTATGCTCATTCCTATTAAAAGGATAAAGTACAAGCACACTGTTCAAAATTATTTATCAAAAGTGTTTGTAGACAGATACATAATAGTAGATTGTAGACCAAGTATTATTAATTTATGGGCATTAACTGTCTAATATTAACAGATGATCTATACAATATTTTATGGATGTAGCCAAGTGGAAACAAATAGGAAGCTCTACGCGTGTGGCAGCTATGGTTGTACTTACTATTGGTATGAAATTAAATACTTATTAGTAGATTGTAGTCTAGGTATCCGTAATTTATTGTCAATTAACAGCCTAATAAAGTTGAAAATTGATACATCAACATGTCAAATACATTCTGCCATAGACATTAACCTGTAATGGATTATGCACGATAGGAATCTAAGCTTCATTCTCGAAAGAATTGATATTCTAAAAAGAATAACTAGCGTGTAATATTTATAAAGCATGATGCACAGGCAATATAAATGTAAAGGGTAGCATAAGCATATGATTAAGCTATGCCTTATGCTTATTAAAAGCCTAAGGCATTTACCTAGAACATCCTCGAAAAATGCTTATCAAATGTTTTTGATATTTAGAACGTTATCAAATAATATGTGTTTAGCAACCATCTATAAATTTATGTAATTCAACTTCTCAAAATTTATTTCAGCATCCCGCTTATTGATTACCAACTAAAAAAGTGGTTTTATTATATATAGATCAGTAAATAATAACTATATTGAATCTGGATCAGCTAACTCAGCATTGATCCACGATTTGTATTATAACTTAAAAATTTTGTTCTGAATATCAGAACTAAAATATTTGCAGACTTTTACATCTGACTTCAGTAAGTTTCTTCAAGTAGTTTATGTGCATGTATACGTGTAAGAAAGAATATAATGTCTTCCTTGGACACATGACTTAACTTTGTTGTAAATATTTCTGGAATATTAGTTCTACTCTGGAATAAATATTTCAAATATCAATGACAATAACGATTTTTCATCACTAGATAGGTTTTAAAAATCTAATGCAAATTATATTCCTTATAATACCATGGAAGAACAGGCTTTGTTATTAAATTGTTTCATTACATTTAAAATTTAATTTTCTTTTTAAACTAATTTTTTCTTTTATTATCATACTTCTTTGAAATAATAGGGTAACATGAAAAAGATTTTCATATTGTTTTCTCACAGTTGAAAGTAAATTCAGATACTTTGTATTTAGTTCATAATTAAAAGTTATGATTTGAGCAAAGTCTATTTGAGGATACATATTTTCTTTTAGCATGGATGTTTACCAGTAAGAAGTTTCGACAGTGTATCATGTTTTCTCCATTACTATACGTGACAAAAGATCTATTGTTAATGATAATGTCTTCCCAGAAGCTTAAAGTTAATTAACATTAGAAAATAAACTTTACAATGGGTCAGATTGCTGTGTTGGAATAGCTATCATATTTTGTCAAATATAATTGTTAATATTGTCAGTCTGTACCACGGTTTAAGTATCTGTGGGCCCATGTCATGTTACCAATACCCACCATGATGCTAATTGCCAAAAATAATTATAAAGATAAGCAGCAGAGCTGCAAATATTAAATTTTAATACAGTTAAAGAAACGCTAGCTATTGGTTTAAATACCTATAAAGTATTACGTTCTTTTAATAGAACCTTTAATGAATAAGAAACTAATGACGTGCCAATAATTAGGCTTACATAAAAATAGCAAATTTAATTTATTGATACTAAGCATAAAATAATTACATAGCATAAATTAAGTTTAAAATTTGAGAATAGATAAAATAAAGATATTAAATAATTCATTGTCATTACTAACAAAAATAAGTAAACTATAATACCAAGGACAATAAGAGCTTCTAACGAAAGCTATCAGACACCAAAGTTTGAGTTTCTGAATCTGGTGCTTTTAAAACAATTGGGATACGCCCCCGTTGACGAACTGACATGCGTGTACAATAAGTTAATAATTCGATTATAAATAAAGAAATGACAGATCGACAAAAATTTTTTTAAGTGTGTTAGTAATAAATGGTTTAATAGTACTCCGGTAAGTCACAGCAAAAAAAAAAAATAAAAATAAAAAAAATAATAAATAAATAAAATTGAAGAAAATAACGCACAATTATTTTAAATGAATGATGAATATGGTGATAAGAAAAATTATATAGAACTGTACTAGACTAAAACTTAAATGCACTGAATACGTAAATTTAATTTTGTATTAAAGTAACAGATATTCATTTTAATTAATAAAATGAATATCTGTTCCTTATTTTTGTTTCTTGAATATTTGTTACTTCTGTCTGGTACTAATATTTTAGAATAAGATTTCAAAAACGTTTTGTAATTCATAGAAATTACATAGTTATTATAATTTACTCACTAACCAAGTTACCAAATTTGTTTTTTTCACTATACCATGAACGGCAAAATGAAATAACTAACATTTTTATCAAATTCATTTAAATAGTTAAATCCACTTTTTAAACGTACAGTATTTTGACTTACGTCATAATTCTATAATTCTGACTTTCCCATTACTCAGTTCACACTATAAATGTCAGAATTACTTGATATCATTAGCCTTAGTCAGAATTCGGAAACAGCTGCTATAGTTTTCTTTTTCTCCCAAATTTAGTAGGATGAAATATATTACCTTTTCCCATTCATTACTTTCTCTTTCAACATTTATCCAATACGATTCCGATTTACTCCAACAAGCAAAAAGCTCCCCATCACAAGGAAAAACCTTCATTACCAGGTAGGCTTTTATTCTCTTAAATAATGATAAATGACAGATGGACAGATAAAAAAAAAAAGGACATGGTTGCAGTTTTCGTTTCTTTGTAACATCTCAATTGGAGTGGGGATAAAATAAAATGAATGAAAAAAAAAAATGCTAGATCGATCTTTTGGTCGTTAGTTTCTGGAGGGGGGAAGAACGGAAACTAACTTTTGGCTGCCTTGTTTTAAGGAATGAGCGAGTTGAGTTGAGTTGTAGAAGAAATGCAAGTACTCACCCGCAGGGCCTTTCTGTGAAAACTATATAGTTGGGATGGTCCTCCTTCTCGACGAACTGAACACACGTGTAGTTCTCCCAGTGACGCATTGCTTGCTTGAACAAAGCGCGATGGTCGCCTAGGGATGGAAAGAAACAGAATTTTTGTAGAAAAAAGTATATGTAGTTAATAGAATAAACATTTAATAATTTCGTAGAACATATAGCATTAGGAGATAAATGGAGAGATGTTTTTAGTTAAGGAATGCATCTACTTAAACTTATTTTGGATCTAATAAACTAAAAATCTTCCATATCATCATAAATCAAAACTTTTTTTTTTTTTTTTTTTTTTTTTTTTTTTTTTTTTACTTTATAAAGATCGCTTAAAATTTAGGAAATGTTGATCTCAGATCTTATTGAATTAGTTATTCATTGGTAAATGCATCTAATGTTAAATTTCCCCTGGTAAGTTAAATTTTTAATTACCTCTTGGCTTATCATAGGCAGTTGGTTTATAATACATGTTTAAATTACTTAATAATGCAATGCCAAGAATTTCTTGGAAATATAATGTTGGTTTCTATATTTGAATACAAATAACTAATTTATAAAGGATTGATGAAAATTCTTAAGGCAACAATTATTTAGAAAAAATTAGAACTACACATAATGAAAGAAAAGGGTCTAAAAGAAATAAAAATGCTATAAAAGTAATTCCGATTTAAAATTTAACCCAGAAAATAATTACGCCAGAAACTAAAACACGCTAATTATTACAACATATGTTTAACATGTAATAACATAACAATAATTTCTAACATTATTAGAAATTATTGGGTGAATAATATAAATTTATAAGGATTAAAATTAAATCAAAAAAATTTAAACTGTAACTTTATACCAAAGCAGTATAATTACTCACTGTAAAAATTATAACTCATTGTTTGAGAACATTGTATATATATATATATATATATATATATATATATATATATATATATATATATATGAACAGTTTTTTTATTTAGAAACTTTCAGTAATATTTTATTCTTGTTAATAAAGATGTGACTGTCAATATAAAAGTACACTTGTCAATAGAATTGTTTTTATAAGGGTCTTTAGCTTGAGTGGATTTAATGCAATTTTAAAGACATATATTTAACAACTTCATAATATGATAATTATTCTATTAAATTTGAATAAAGATTATTAGTTTGAGTGTTTTTTAGTAAAATACTACAATGGAATAATTCGCTAACTTCTTTATTTCAAACTGTTAAAGCCTGAGATATGCCTTGATAGAAAACTTTTTCTCTTGATTTAAGATTTTTTTCTGTTGACAGCAAAACAATTATAACTGGATAAAGTAATGACATTTTTGCACAAAGTTTTATATTAATAAAAACAAGAATCAGCTACTCATAACACACTGCTCACCATAAAACTGAAACACCAGGTTGGAATGGTCCTAATAACTTCAAAATCTTAGAAAAAAATAAAAAGAAATGCATGTGACTACTATTTCAGTGCTTTGGACGACGCAAAAGAGGAAAACGACAACTGAATCAATTCGGGAATCATTAGTAAGATCGGACATTTTTTAGAATAGTGTGTTAAGCTTCGATTACGAAAGAGAAATGTTTACCTTCAAATTTAGGAAATTCGAAAGAGGCAGGTTATTTACTCATCGATAGCGGAAATTATAGTTTCATTACATTGTCATTTTCATTGTTTGAAATTCAACTAGAGCCATGCGAATATGAATATACGAGTTCCTGAGGGTCCTACCAAACATCATGCAGGATTTCAGTCACCTTCCATAATTAATTATGGACAGATATATTATGAGGTTGTCCTTGCAAAACCATACGATCTACGTGCGGCTCATAATTAATTATGCTTGTATGCCTCACGTCTAACAGTCACTCGTACACAGCGACGGTATTTAGAACAGAACAGACAGTCAAAAAGATTATTATTACTTAAGTATCGATTGAAAAAGCACATAGAGACACACGGTGTACTTGGAATACCTGAAGACAAAACTGAATATAAGAGTGTCACAATATCTATTTTTATACGAGTTCTGATTCTGCATACAGCATTTAGAAGATTACATGCGTACCGGAGATTCCAAAGAGAATCTGATTGCATTTATTAGTCATAGGATCCCTACACTTTTTATGATAATATAGACAGCCATTAAATACATGAAACGCACATTTATTATTCGGTTTAATTTTAATGTAAATGATAGTCAATATGTTTCTGGTATCTTAAGGTTAGTGATTTTGCCTTATCTTCGAGGCCTGTAAAATACCATTTCTCAATAAGAAAATTCAAGAGTATATGTTGCACATATTATTATAATATTCGCTAATAAAAAAGTATTCAGTTATTGTTCTGGCTGGAATGGATTCCAGTCTTCTTATCATTTGAAAATATATGGGCATGTATTGCTGAGACTTGTGCGTCGACTGTCTTCATCTGTTACAGTTGATGAATTAAAGCAGCATAAAATGAGAACCGGTTCTGTCATCGAAGCGCAGTTCGAATATATACCTAAGGATTATTTTAGCTGCCAGGGACGGCAACGGTTCTCACGAATTTTATACCCCATAATATCGCCAAACTGTTTGAAAACTTAATCATTTTATCTCCATGCCATATTGCTTATCCACAATAACATTTTCTATTTGCTTTCCTTCATAATGTTGCAATCTTAATGGTTTACAATGAAAATTAATAGTTTAAAGAATTACTGAAAAGTTAAAACTTTTACTGAATTAAAAAGAATCCCAAATTGTTTCTGTATTAAATAATGCTGAGAATTTTTGTTGTTCATTTATCGAACATACAATATTGATTATTAAATCAAAACACCATATCATAATGTATAATAACTAAATATATAACTGATTAATAAATGCCAGTTATAATAAAAAATATTTTAATGTAAAATTACTAAAGATGGAAACAAAGTTAAATGTAGTTTGAACCACACCGTGTATTACTTTGATATACTCCCCAAATCGAAAATTTGGCGACTTTTTTTCTCGCCAAAATGGATTCTCGCTAAATACAAACATTTAATAACAAAAAAAAAAAAAAAAAGCTCAAAAAATGGTACAAAATAGAAGAAAATACTAAATTTGGCAACTGCAAAAACCTAAAAGCTGAAAAAATCTAAATTGGCAACACCAAAATAAGAAACAGCAACCCTAAATGTCCGTAAGCAGTGCCAGATTTGGCGCGTAATTTTTTTGGAGGGTATCAAAATATTTCCCCACACCGGATATATATGATAGTGCAGACGGATAATGTGATAAATCTCCGCACTCTGTCTACAATAAAGAGGCCAACTGGCGATATAGTTTAGTACATAGGTTTGTTATAGTTTACTACTCAGGTTAAATTAAATAACTAATTGCAAGCATATTTACGCAAATTTTACATATTTTTTAAAAATAAATTACATTATAAATTATACTAAATTCAAATGATTATATTTTAAACATATTATTGTAAAGATAAAAGACACAAAAATGTATAAATGAAGAAACATTCATAACAAATGTATCTTGGCACGCAATATGAAATCACTAGGGAATACAAAAGATATATGTGTGTAGAAAATCTATAGTTCTACTACAAAATCCTGGTACCCACAGCGAGATTAATCATGACTCACCTGACACTTATAATGGTGGTATCTACAGATATCCAAAACAAGATTGAAGTAAGCAATATGATTGCTTTCTCAGTGTTAAGGCAATAAATAGAGATATCGTGATAATGCTTCAACATTCATCAAAAGAATGAAGTTGTCAAACCGACTGAATTTTTATTTTTCCATAGAAAAGGTCTTATGTATACTCTTACATATTAAAATTTGTTATATAATTACCATTTAATTTTTAAACTGTAATCTGATGCTTTCCAGTAAATTTCCAGTCTTAAATATCTTGATAAAATATCTTGTGTACTTTCCACTCTTACCCTATTTATTTATTGCTTGCATAAACAATCAAATGTTTAATATTTAATGTGCTTTACATGCTACATGAAACAAATTTATCTTCACTCAATGATTAATAAATATTTATTTTTTAATAACTGTCTTAATAGAAATGAATCTCCAATAATATATAAAATAACCGATACCACTAAGATATTGGCCAAAATTTTGTTACCAGCTGCTCACTAAAGAGCTAATCCCACTGACAAATTTACTTGTTTTCGATGGGTTGTCAAAATTATATATTCAACATTATTGGTAAAAATGATTATTTGTTTAACTCACAGACTAATTTTAAGTAATATAAAGATACGTTCACATGATCTCAACT
>JAPDSC010134870.1:0-10017 GCA_026290005.1 Latrodectus geometricus | reverse complement strand
TTGAATGTTCTTTGGCTAGGAATTCCAAAAGAATGGCATGGATTCTTTTTGCTATTTACTTCTTCGTGTTTAAACTTTTTTTCCAGAGAGTTTTTTTAGAATTTATCCAATGCTTCTTTTATTAGACATTTGTAGAAGTGACATAAATTAGTGAACATAAATTGATAGTTTTAAATAAGAAAGGAAATTATTAAAAAATAAATAATATTATTTAAACTTTTTATTTAATATGGTCATTATTTGGCCTTATTGGGACCTAGTGATAAACCGTAGCTTTTCAAGCTCAACTTCCCGGGCTTAAATACAGCCACTGTTGAACAACGGGAGACGGATGTTGCACCACACGTCTGTTGTAGAGATGGCCGTAATTTAACGTAACAGTTATTTTATAACAGTTATCTGTATATAAACGTTATTAGAATAATCAGTTATTCTTAAAATAGCGTTATTTAATAACAGACCTTGAAATGGCTCCGAGTTGACAAGGGAAGTTGTCATACGATTTGGCGATTTATCGCTTTAGTTGGCACGTTGTCTGGAACAGTTATGCGATAACGAAATGTTGTTCGACAACTGCTCGTTCGCGTTATTGAAGAACGGTCTGTTATGCAGAAACGAAATGTTGTTTGACAACTGCTCGTTCTCGTTATTGAAGAACGGTCTGTTATATAATAACGTTTCGTTATTATATAACAGGCGTTATTTTAAGAACGCCTGTTATATAATAACGAAATGTTATTTCATAACAGTTGATTCTCGTTATTTCAAGAACATTATGCTGCTAGACAACATTTTGTTACTTTGAAAGCAATATTTCATTTGTTGATTTAAGAAAGGAAAAACTGGTTTCTTTCTTAATTTTTTTAGATTTTTCGTATCTTATGTTCTTGATACGCTTGAAATAGATTCGGGATGGGGAAAATATAAGATTTATTTTCAGGTGACATAATTTTGATTTCAGTAAAGGAAGAAATTTCTTTGAAGGAAATATTTTTCATAGATAAAAATATTTTGTTTGAAAAATGTAATTTAGTTGGAAATAACATTGAATTAAACAAAAATTCAGTTTGATTATAATTTTAGAAATTTTAAAATGAAAGATATTTAATATTTGATTTATAATTATTACATTAAAAATTATTTTTGTGAAAGAAATTTCCAGTCTAAATGAATTATTATTTTTAAAAATAATCTGGAAAAAAATTGAATATAAGAAAACTTTTCAGTTTATTTAAAACTATTTTCCAATAATTAAAGAAATTTTAAAAGTATAAATAAAATGTTAATCATAATAGAATTCCATAAAGATTAAAAATTTCAGTTTCATTAAAACTAGAAATTTTAAAAGTTAACTAAATATTCATCATAAGATTTAATAATAAAAAATTATTTTTGTGTATAAGAAACCCTGACTAAATGAATTAGTTATTTAAAAAAAAAATCCGAATATGCAATAAATATTTCAAGTTTAATAATATTAACATTGAAATATTGACTTAATATAAATATAATATTAAATATGTAAACATTTAAAATAATTTATTTCATATTTTGTTTTACTTTTGATTTAATACATTTATTTCATTAAAATTTAAAAACAAAATCCCTTATTTTAAGTATAAGAAATTAGCATTTCAAAGTGACAAAAAATCAAATTCATATGAAGTTATTTTGTATTTTATTTTATATTTTCATTCACAAATGCATTTATACAATTTACAGGGCATGCTAAATTATTGTAATCATTAGCCAATCATCATTCTTTTTTGTTATCTATCCTGTAGATATAATTAAATAAGATAATATATTTATTACAAATATTTTGACATTTATCAAACTTTTAACAATGAAACATTGGAAATTGATAAGATATTTTAAAATTTAATTAGTTACCAGTAAAAGCATTCATTAGTACCTGATTAGAGAGCAATTAACAGGAATAGAAATTATTTTAAAATATTTTGTTTCGAATAAAGGAAAAAAAATCATAAGTGTAGATATATTTTAATATAGATTTTTAGAATGTCTTCATACAAAGACCTACGTGCATTGTAAAGATATAAATAAATAAATATCAAAATAAAAATAATAATATAAAATAAAATAAAAGCAAAACAATTTTACAGAAAAAATCAATCTATAAATTCCATATTTTTTTATTTAAATAGATTAAAGTTTCAATATTGCCGTCATATTGGAAAGCATATAAAAATTATTTTTGTTCTTCAGAACGAAATAACAAAATATTATTAGGTGTATACATTTTTTTAAATATTGTTTTACTACTTACTATATTTATTTCGTTTTTCTTTTCATCACTTAATTAAATGTGAAACATCATGAAAATTTGTCCAATATAGATATCAATAATAATATAATTTTTTCAAGATCACACTAAATGAGATCCCGTTATGAAGCTTTTATTCATAAAATTTGATCAAAAATTGTGCACAAAGTCGAATAGGAAAAGACCCATGAAACATTAAATCATCCATACTGACAAATATGTATATGTATGCAGGGATTGAAGAGCAACAGTCATTTCCTGTTTTTCAACAATAGCAGAGATCGAACCCAGAACCTTCTACTTCAAATAACTTCGGTCTTACCAACTAAACCAAGTTTAGCTCTTGCATATAAACTGTACATGTTCGTGTATATAAATTTATAACATAATTTTTGAAAATATTTTGCTTTATATGACTTTATTAAGAGACCAATGGTAACACGAGATTTTTGTTATAGAATTTCGAACTTCTTTCTTTGCTATTGTCGAACATTCCTTTACCAATATTAATCCTCCTAAGCTTGACAATTTTTATGTATTGAAATTTAAGATAAAAATTAAAGCCAGGTGATTCTTGAATATAATTAAAAATTTAATTTAAATAAGTAATAAAAAATACTTAATAAATAAGTAATAAAAATATAAGTTTTGTTATATCATAAAGATAAGGAAACTCATTAATATTGATATTTCATTCTTTTAATATTTAAATTAATTATGATTCATTCACCTTTTTTTAAAATCGTATTAATTAAATTTGTATATAAATAAATACAGTAAAATGTTCAAAAACAGAAACGTATAACGAATTGTTAAGTGACAACAATTTCTTATTTTAATAATGACCTGTTGAATAATCACTAAATTTTACATGATAACACATGTTTATTATTTCATGATAATGATGTTTTTTCAATGAAGTGTTATGTGATAAAGAAATGTTACTTAATACCATTTTGCTATTTTGAAAATAATGTTACAGGAAGAAACATATTTCACTTCTCGTTTTGAGATTTTTCCCATCGGCTATATTCTTGTTTCGGGGCACTGCTCCCCCAAATTCAGAGAAGGGGAAACAATGGGAGTGGGAAATTTGTTCTAAAGAAAAATACGTTTCGGGTTTCTCTAAAGAAAGGAATTGACGGTTTGAAGGAGGAGAAATAGAAAAGAAGTAAAGAGTTTGGCTTCTAAAATGATTGATTAGTCGGAAATAATGGAATATTAAAATAATACGCTTAAATTATAATTACGGAATTTACTTCTGCATTTTTTACTTTCTAATTCTATAATTTTCCATTGGAAAATTAAAATAATATAAAATACATTGTTTTAAAAGGTAATTTTAAATTAGGGTACATTTTTCAACTTTGTAAAAAATAAATAAATTAAAAAATTTTTATTCAATGTGAACTTTTTTAAAATACATGTAAAAATTTTATTAAATATATATATGTATATATATAGATATATATATTATTAACATAAAAAAGCGGTTTATATTAATCTTTGGCAAATATTTTTTTAGATTATTAAACCAAATGGAAACAAATTTTTATTTTACTTCAGTAATTTTATATTAAGAATAATATAAAAATTATTAATATATTTATATTAGTAAATTGTCAAAATTTAACTGTTAATGAAAGTTGAAATAGTTTTCTTAAAAATGTATTAATATGTAAATATAATCATTAAGCTTCAGATTAAATTACTCAGAAATAATTATTTTAATGTGGAAGTATTAACAGAAAAAACGAATAAAACAGTTTAATTAAAATAATTTCTTATGAAAGTAATTTTCTAATGAGTATCAAAAAATATAATATAGGTAAGACACAGTCAAATCAATAGCAATACATTTATAAAATTATAAAGTTTTCTTAAAATACAAGCTACTCTTTAAAGTGCATATTAATTACTTTATAAATTTTTCTTGCAACATTTCACTTCCTAGTTATTAATTTGTCCTTCACAAAATTTGTTTTATTTATTTTTTTTCAACACTTGATAGAATATGAAATTTACTTAAAATTCGTGTACAGTAGATAAACAATATAAGCGATTTGCTCTGCTAAGAAAAATTCTTAAAGTAGTTAAAAATACATTTTGGGGGAAATGCTTACAAAATCAAGACTAAAACGTGATACTATATGTGATTCTAAGAAATGATATTCTCCAGAATAAAATTTCTGCGATTTTCATAGAAAGGCACAATAAGAAGTTTATTTGATAGGCTAACTAATAATGTACACAGTTTTTTGTAACACAGTTTAAAAATCAAGTATTTTCCAACTAAAAATCCAATATCTGTTGGCTCCCCAAATATTTTTTAACACACCTCAATATCGCCAATAACATTTCAATAACGCCAAATAACACATTAAAATCGCCAATAACACCTCAATATCGCCAATAACAGTTTAATAACGCTAAATAATACCTTGAAATCGCCAATAACAGTTCGTTATTAATCGCCAAAGAACATTTTTTATACCAATGAAAAATGTAGTCTTCCGCTATTTATAAGCCAATCAATAATCGCCAATTTCCTTCGTTATTTTATAACAGTTATTTGTAACTGTTACCAGCGCAAAATATAACAGTTATAACAGATTATTGAAAAATACCTGTTTGGCACATCCCTACTGTAAACACCTGGAACCTTAGTCTATTATACAGATTAACCCCACATTCGTAGCGATGAGTTAATCTTTAGCTTTATACGAATTCAATAGTATTTGGTCTTAGTGGGTATTGAGGTGTGCAGCTTTTGGCCGTGGACCTCTTTTATAACAAATTAAAACACATAATATAGACAATAAACTTGTCTAGTAAACCTAATAAAATCGTGTACAAACAAGATAGTACTCCCAGAATAGAATCCGCATGGTAGTATAAGAAGAAATTAAATATAAACAAAAATTAAGTTAACAATTGATCACAGATCTAATTCTTACATAAGAAATATAAATATAAAATCTAGTTTCATGATACAATTTTTTTTTATATATATATATAGGTTTTATAACCTTTACAAAATAAAGAATAAATAAATGACAATTTACATGACAAAAGCAATATCAATATAAATAAGAAATCTTGACAATTCATCCACGGGAGTCCCAATTCAATAGTATTTACCAGCTGCAATAAAGGAAATAAGTTTATTTAAACAGTTATTTTCTATAAATATAGTGGTAACAAATTCCTACTGTTATTTCGTTAAATAATTTTTTATTAGTTGAATTTTAAAATTCACCTAGTTGGTCGAAGATGTCGTGACGGGTTGACCAGCGGGAGCCGCTGACCTCTGGTAATAACAAGGGTATAACCGAAAAATACACTTAAATATTTATGCATGGTTACAACGATGAATAAAAGAATAAGTACTCCCAGTTTTAGTGCTTATGGTGACTCATAACTAGTTACCAGATATTAAGACACTGATATATATACAAAATAAATGATAAAATATATACAGAATCAACGTAATCAAAGGAAATTGACGAGCGGTCCAAAATTTATTGAAAATAAAGTAATTGACCTAAATGTTGATCAAAAGCCCATTGTAGTTTTGAAAACTTTTTAGCAGCTCCATCAATCGGCGCCGAAGATGAGAATCCCACCCACTCCAGGATATAATGAAACTAATGTCTGTGAAAAAACGGGAGGGGGGCTATCACTGTCAAAATAGGTTTTGGGAAAGAGAGATAATTATTAAGTTGTGGGAATTATCCTGAGGCCGGACCTAGGTCTAAGAAAATGTATTAATTCATAGGGATTCTACTTGGTATTTTTTTGAATTTCAGAATTATTTATGTTATATAGTTTATTGTAAAACCTGAACTTTTGTGTGGTTCCTGAAGAAGTGCTCGGATTTTGAAATAATCCTGAGTAGTTTATGCTTGCGTTCGATGATGGATAAGTTCGTCATACATGCTAAACCCTAAATCGGTGCTGCCTAAGTTATGATAGGCCTGAGTTATAACTTGTAAATCAGGAGCTCATTACTAAGTATAATGTCTTGTAAAATTTTCTTTTATGAAAATCGTAATATGACTTGACAGCAATTTTGTTTTTACTTATACATTTGTCATAAATTTTGTAAGTCCTAATTTCTATTAATTACAATAAATTCATGCAAAATAATCAATGACTTTTCAAGGTTTCAATTTTAACAGCATCTTGATCTTAAGAAATGGACGTGGTTTCAGCAATATTTGAACAGCATATAACTTACACCTTCAAAGAATGAGTTTAATATGTAGAAGATTTAAAACTTTTCAGAAATCGGAATTTTAATTACTTCTCCATAACTCGCAGTTTATCCTATTTTGAGTAATCAATTTATTTAAAAATATAAATTAGAGAAATAACGAATTGTCTACAATCATTCAACTGACTTAATATCTATTGAAAATTGGATATGAATATACAAATGTTTCTTGATTTAATTTATATTTTCACATAGTCACATTCTAACACTCGTAATAAAGAATGTTAGTTAGTGTTCCCAAGGATTTAATAACAGTATTTGCTATATTCTTTAATTTATAAATTCCTCAGCGGAAATTCGTAAATATTGTAATAATGCCATTCACCAGTATTTCTTTATGAAACGGAAATAATGTTGAAACAATTAATAATATTATAATCAAGAAAAAAATTGAAGTAAAGTATGGAAACTAGTATTTGCAAGACCTTGGAAAAGTTTTTTTTATTTATTTTCAAAAAAAAAAAAAAAAAAAAAAAAAATTCTTGGGTAGGGGAAGCTTTGACAGACCAGCTGCTTTGCAGCAATGGCGACTCCTTATGATAAATATCAGTTTTAGGCTGAGAGAAACCAAACTCTTTCCAAAAGAGGTACAAAGCTAATCACCTACACATAGCTTAAGTTCGATGAGTATACATTAAGAATAATGATGGTGCCAGCAAATAAAGATGCAGAAATAAAACAAATGTGATTTATTCATATAGGCCTTGTGCTTAAAATCCTGAAATTGACCTTGAGTTAACAAAAATAACTAAAATTTCCAGTTATAAATTCTGTAACAGCTACAGAATGCTTAAAATACATCTCCCACAGAGCATGAACTAGAAGTAAAAATGCAGATTGCACATTGAAAAATTAAATATTCTGAATTTCTGCTAAAAAATTTTTAATGCAATTTATCACTGCAATCAAGTCAGTTAAGAAATTGAATCACTGGATGTCTCCCGCAGTCCTATAATAAAACAAGTAATAAAAGTATCAGACTTAGTATTTAAAACATTAATTTAAATTAAAATCTACACCATCGAGTTATACGGATTCAATTTAAAGTATTAATTTTCGAAAATATCTATTTCAGTTTTCTAATTCTAGGTGAGACGCATAAAAAAAATACCATGTAAAGTGTTTCAAGTTAAAAAGCCGACGAGCTTATTTCAATTTAAAATTATTTCAAGTTAAAAGAATTTCCAAAATTACTCGATTTTCTTATAAAATCAGATGGTACGTAGCCATTTAATTGAAATTTACAATAGTAGTAATAATAAGAAAATATTGATAATTTGGAATATTTTGGGTATGAATTTTGTCATTGGAATTCAAATCAGGATCTTAAACACCGTAATTTTATACATAAAAATATATAAAATTTTAGATTATATTTGATTGCAGAAAATATTTTTCATTTACCTGAAAAAGAGACGTCATTTATTATTATGACGACTGTTACAAACAGTTCAGATATTCCTACTAGATAACATAAAGTTATCTAATCTAAAAATAACTCTGCGCATAACATAAATATTAAGAAAGTATGTTTTCTAATTTAAAAATAATTACGGCGACTCGAAGAAATTTTCTTTAAATATTGAGAATAATGTAATAAATTACTTCCGAAACACATAATTGTACCAGATTTCATGAATTGGGAGAAAATTATGGATAGTTTAATGAGCATTTCAATATATTTGTCGCCTCCCAACCTGTCTAGTGGTTAGCGTACCTGACTACAGATGTGTGGGACCTCGGTTCGAATCCTGGCTCGGGCATGGATGTACTTTCTCACACTCTCTTTCTTGTCTTTGTACTATCTTTGTGCGTGAAAGGGTACCTATGGCATGTGTGTACTGAGGATTTGGACTCCACACAAATATGGTTCAGTTGCAAAAGAGGAGACGCGCACCCCATATTTCCAGCCTAACAATATATTTGTCATTGCAAGCGGTCCAACGCGCAAATACAAATAAAGCAATTGATTAACCTTAGGCTGTGAGGCTATCAACTGCACTTTATCAAAAAACGCTAAAGAATAGTATTTTAAATACATTAATTTTTTTAATAATGAATATATAATAATAATCAAATGTGAAGATAATAGCTACACATGATTACAATTATTAATAATGATTAAGAGATGATTATTTATTCGTGAGACGAAAAAAATACAAGCCATAAAGCTTAAATTCAATTTAAGAATTATGTTACTTATAGTAGATAAAATATATATCATTTAGTTTTAAAGAACAAATTAATGGTCTTTTAATCAATAAAATATTTAATCCAGATATTAATTCAAGATTTTACTAAAATTTATCATATTGCACGACCAGTTGAGTAGAATTAATTGTAACTTACTGAAAATAATCTAATTATGAATTCAAACTATTTCGTGACTCAAGAATTCAATTTAATCTTTTAAATATCGTTTTCATAATTAATAGTAAAAAAATTTTTCGCAACACATCATTTAAAAAAAGTATTTTCCAAAATATATTTCAGTTAAAAACAAATCACTACAATAAGCATTATACTTCTTTTTTCTAAATAAATAAGCTGTTAGTTAAATTTGGAAACTTCCGTTGTTGATAAAGAAAGTTCGAAATATCGTCTAGTTTCTTTATCAAGAATATTTAGAACAATATTAGTCAGCATTATCCCTCAAAGCTCATCTAGTTCATATCCTAAAGTTTTACAGTACCTTAAATTTTTATTAATGTTATCGGTTAAAGCTCTTAATTCCTAAGCTGATTCATACTGAATTTCATTTATCTTCATGATTGAACGAACAGGAAAATCTACAAGCAAACATTTATTTTCATATCGTTCTGTTAAAGCTGTCATTAGAGATTCAAGGGTTTAAGATATACTTTCTAAGAGTTTAGTATCTCCTTTTAACGTGGATCTTAAATAGCATGATTTTTGTGAATTTGTTATTAAATCATTAAGTTGGTTTTTAAAGACAGAGAAATCTTCACAGTATCCCCTAAAAACGGAAAGAACTAAAGGGAGTATTTGTGGCTTCATTGTAACATTAGAAGCAGCATTTGAATTATTTTCATAAGAATTTATAGTACTTTCATTTTCTGAAATAAGAAATTTTCTAAGGCTTACATCACTTTTTTCAAGTCGTTCTTCAATATTATTTAGCTCAGCTGCAAAACCCTTTTACGATACTTCTCCAAGTTCCAAAAATTTTCAACGCAAGGTCGCATTCGTAGCTGGAGACACCTTGAAGAGAGAATGATGAACAGCTGCATTATGCAACACTACACTGAACCTGACCGGGTATCATGATGTAAGGTTGAATTGGATATCACTTTCGCACTCCTCCAGTTATGATTACCAGTATTTTAAGCAGTCAGCGTTACGTTTCTGAGGTTTTTGAGCCAGTTATCCTTCCTTACCTTCAGGATTTGCCCACAGCCATATTTCAACTGGACAATGAGAGAACACACATGGC
>JAPDSC010134869.1:26770-38868 GCA_026290005.1 Latrodectus geometricus | reverse complement strand
TTACTTTTGAGCTATTTAAGGAATTATTTTTTTTTCCTATTCAACCAGATAAATGCTACAACTCTTTTAAAAAATAATAAATACATTAACTTGAAGAGTGGCTGTGAAGTTGCTTATGTTGCGATGTAATTAATTTATAGGATATAATGATGATAAGGAACTCTTCTCGCTTCAGGATAGAAACACGTGCTTCTTTTTATTTTAAAAAGATAATAGGCGCTTCAAGTTAGTGTAAATTATGCCTTAAGTTAATTGCAAAAGCTGTCATTAAAATTCCAAAATGAAATATAATTTTCATTTTAAATAATAAAGACTGGTATCCTGATTAAAGTTTCACTTCTTTGTGCAGACATTCGTAATTCAACTCCAAACAAAAATTCCATGGACAAACAGAATAAGGACTTGATATATTCAGATTTATTTTAACTTCTTGTGTTTCTGCATTCTTATTTGCTCTTTTTCACTTGCAAACATTTACTATCTTCTCTTTTTTGGCTATGAGAAGCTTGTATCATTTAGTTAAGCAATTTAATAGTCATTTTATAATTGAAAAATAAGCTGAGGTAGATTTTCAGCCATACTTTTCATTGGGAATAATCATGGAATAATAGAATAAACCATCAGGGAATAAATCCATGAATTATCTTTTCTTATATTTATCGCACTCCAATATAATTCTTGGGGGTAATCAAGGCATACCCTGGCTATTCTAATGTTCATCAGACTTACTAAATTCCTATATGTAAAACAACATAAAAATCAAGAAAAAAGAGTAATTTTGCACCAAATATACACGGATTTCATTTTCGTCTGTTTATTGTTCACAAATTATTACAGAAAAAATATAAATAACAATTAAAAATGAGGTACTCGCCCAAAATTATATATAATTATATTAGTAGTACGGATTTAAATAACCAGTCAATGAACCCATAGTTATTTGTAACAAATAGTCCCTAAGATCTGAGTACAAGAAAGTCTCAATTTAATTGCCATTTTACAATCACATTTTGAATATGAAGCTAATCGGGCAGTGACCGAAAAGTTTATTTTAAGGTGCTAAGAATATCAACGCCTGAAATGGACATCGAACCCACGAACTGTTACACGTAAAACTGAAAGCAAGAATTCAAATTATTTATTCATTTTATCAGATTTGCGAGTGTAAAAACGGAAATAAAAAGTAATTTAAAGAAAGCTTTATTTAAAAATGTATATAAATAATTGAGTTTTGTAGATAAATATTATATTAAAAAATGAATGATTGAAAAAAAAAGTGAAATGCTCACAAATTTATATTTTCTTTAATAAAACTTTACTTGAAAAAGTAATGTAGATCATCATTATTGGTAAGTACACTCAGTATTTTCCGCATATTCCAGGTGTACTTAAATATTATGTTAAATAGATCGATTAGAATCCAAATCAAGATTCATAATAAAAAGCATGCACATTCTTGTATTTCTATAATTAATGATATATCGAGTAGAAGTGAGAGTAAACAAGTCCCATTAAAGCAAAATTGTACAAACACATTCAAAACAGCAGTACTTACAATTATTGATTATGGTTACTGACCAGGGGAAGAGAGAATATAGAAAAATAAACCCATACTTTTTTCTACTGCCGCCAATCCATTGAGTAAACTTTGAAAGATTACTATAAGCGAAAAATTTTTCAGTGTCCATTTATACTCTTGTTTAAAATTATTAACATAATATATAGTATTAAAAATTAATTTCAAGAATTCAGTATATTCCACTCATATTCTGGTTGGAAATGTAGACTTTGAGACAAAGAGAATTTTATTTGCATTTTCTTGTGTTACTGATATTATAATGAATTTAAATGACATATGAAGAATATATTATGATATGAAGAATATACGAGGAGAGTTAAATTTAAAAAATGGGAATATATTTTTTTAAATAATAAAAAAGAAATAAAACAAAAACATGACTAAACAAAAGAGGGGGGAAAAAAACAATATTTGTTAAAGGGAATCCACACGACCGATGTCGTTTCGAGCATGCGCAGAGAAAATGTTTTCTCATAGGAAGAATAAAATGTTCGAAAATGCAAATTTCGATGACAGCCACTTTCATTCGAGTCGATCTATCGCTATCAAATCTATCGTGAATAAGTATATTATATATATTTTCGTGTTAATTGCAATTAACCATATCAAATATTAAGAGCAGCAGATTTATGCAGACTCATTGATAAATTTTAAAACGGAAAGCTTGCGTTAGATGATAGCCAAGCATCTACAGGTACGCAGACGAGCGTGGTTCCAAAAAAAAAAAAAAAAAAAAAAAAAAATCAAGAAAATATTCTCGAGAATATTTAAATTTTGGGTTTACCAGCACTGAAGTAAATGAAGAAGTAAGGTCCTTGTGTATCAAGTGCTCAAAATGTTGACCGTAAACACATGAAACCTAATAAACTTTAACGACATTTGGAGAAGCTTCATAGTGACTACATCAATAAACCCCGAGAATTCTTCGAATTAAAATTAAAATCATTTAAAAAGCAAATATCATTTTTTAAAAAAACTTTTCTGTGAATAAAAAAGCTTTAATTACATCTTACAAAGTTTCATGTAAAATAGCCAGGTATAAAAAACCTCACACCGTTGGTGAAGAGCTTGTTTTGCCAACAGCAATTGAAGTTGTAGAAACTATGTTTAGAGATAATTTTTCAAAACATTTGCAGTCTATACCTCTTCCAAATGATACTGTTGCTCGTCAACGTGGTGATTTAGCTGAAGACGTACAGTGTCCGCTTTTCTGAAGGTTGCGTGGCAAATTGTTTTCTATACAGATATGAGATAGTAATAAAATGCTCATTTAATTGCCTATATTAGATTTTGTGATAATATTTCAGTAGTAGAAGAACCACTTTTCTGCAAACCAATAGAACTCAAAGCAACAGCGCTTGCATTATTTGATATTTTAAAAGATTTTATGAACGAGGCAAACATAGAATGGAAAAATTGTGTCGGAATATGCACTGATGGTGCTCGTTCAATGTTCAGAAAAATTCAAAGCATACAAGTACTTGTAAGACAAAAATCACCTCAGTGTGTCTGGACACATTGAATGATCCACAGAGAAGCTTTAGCTTCGCAGGAAATGAGTTCCGAAATGAATATTGTGTTAACTACTATAGTAACCTAGTAAATTATATAAAAATGAGGCCCCTGAAATCGAGGATATTTTCCACACTTCATAAAGACATGGGTTCAATACATTCAGCGTTATTATTTCGTTGCGAGGAAAGATAGTTTTCACGTGGGAAATTTTTGCAACGTGTTTATTATGTAAGAGAAGAAATCGCCATTTTCATAGAAGAAATAAACGAACCGGATGTTTTCACGATTTGCTTATTAAGCTACTTGGTCGACATATTCGAGAAATTAAATAAATTGAATTTTCAATTCCAAGGAGAAAATACACATATGTCGGATATATATACGAGTGATAAAGTTAATGTTTTTGCAGAAAATTAGAATTGTGGAGCAAAAATTTAAGGCAAAAGAACCATGTTTGCAAATGTGTATGATTGTACTAAAACATACAAGGTTGAAGAAGAACATATAGAAATTGTTTTTGTCATGCAAGCGAAGAATTTAAAAAAATATTTTCTTACTAACGACAAACTGATAGCAAGTTACGAGTGGGTTAGGGATACATTTCATTAGACTCTCGAAGGATTTTCAATTGATGAGGAAGAAAAATTCATAGACTTCACGACAAGTGCCGATATGAAGAAACAATTTAGTAAGAAACCCCTGTTGGAATTTTGGGCAGGAATAGAGGGGGGATTTTTCTGCACGAAAAACAAGGGTATATCTCATTTTATTACCATATACAACATAATACCTTTGTCAAACTGGATTTTCTGTTGTGGCTTCTTTGAAGACAAAAAATAGATCGCAGCTAAATATAGAAAAAGAACTGAGAGTGGCAATTTCTAATATTAAACGTTCCTTCGAAAAGCTTTTCTCTGCAAAACAGGCCCAAGGAAGTCACTAATAATTATTAAATTTATTTTTGATTTAATATATTTTGATTTGTAAGTTTTGATTTTGTAAGATGTTTTAATTTAATAAGTCATTAAATATGTCGAAATGTATTTAGTTTTCTATATTTTCTATGTATGCTTTCCTTTCAGTCCGTTAATCAATTTTTTAAAATAATATTTTCTCTTGGATATTTTTGCAATCCCTTCTAGTGTGTTCGCGACCCCCTTGAGGGTCGAGCTCTACAGGTTGAGAATCACTCCGTTAATTTAAAGAAAGAAAATGTTTTAAAGCATTTTGTTGTTGTTTCTAATCTCCCATCTGATCTGACTTCGTTAGATCAGATCAATGAAAGCGTTGACATTAATGAAGCCCGATTCAAGAAGTGGACAATTATGGATATTCCAGTGCAGTCCAAGATGTGCTGAGGTGATACCTTTACTACCTACATTTGCATATTCTGCACAGAGAGGAAAGCTTTTTTTTATTGTTTTTACACTAACAATGAAAAGAGTTGAGGAAAGTACTCATCCAAAAAAGACATATTTTTTCAGGACTGGATACTAAAAAATTTTCCTGAAATGTTTGCCACATTATTTAAGGATTAGCTATCCTTATTGACAAAATAATGTTTTAATTCAGATTATCGGATACTAATCATGGACAGATATAAGCTTCAAAATATCTCAATATGTTTTCCATTGTTGTGTACGTTGTTTGTTTGTGAAACGAGTTATTTGTTGTGAATTTATGAAAGTATGTCTTATAATTTATCAAGTCGGTAATTATGTCAAAGCAGTTTGTTTTTTAAAGTAATTTTATCATTCACATTTTTGTACGGAAAGCAATTTCCCTATTTTTCACAATATACTTGCGAATTTTTGTCCATATTTTTAACTTCTTTTTTTAAATAGTTAAGCTCAATATATTCTAATTATTAATGTACATATTTAAATAAAAGCTCAACTGTATTGAATATACAAAGTTACTGAAATTACTTAAAAGTCCTTAACTCCGGAGAAAGTTTGTTATACTAAATGAATTATTTCATTGTTATAGAAGAAAGTTTAACTACGAATTAAGTAAGAAATTGTATAAAAATCTTGGACCAATTATTACATTCAGTTTAAACTCATTTAAAATATTTTGAATTCATGATAGGTAAATGAGTTAGTTATTGGAAGAAAGCTTTGAATGTATTTCTTGGTTACAAATACTTGCATATATGTATTTACCACTAAGAATTAAAACAAAATAATTTTTATGATTACTTATAATCCTCTTTTCCGATCGTCTTCTAATGAAACTTATCATTTTATTACTTAACGTTAAACATTTTCATGAAATTTCTTAGTGTTGGGATTTACTCTCATTGGAAAAGGTAACAAATTTTACTATCGGAAATATTTTTAAGGTTCACTTTTAAATTTGAGTGGGTCATTTTGGATTTAATATAAAGCAGAATATAGAAATCTGGGAAAAAGAAAAGGAAATGAAAAATTAAGTGAGATCAACGATTCACTTCCCAATTGTTTATGATTTATTTTTAATTTCAGGTGTTTCATTTATATTTATTATCAGGAACTATTTTGTCTTTTAATTTGCAATAAAATAATCTGTGTTAATGTTTACATTAAAAGTAAACAAAATATATATATTTACCTAGCCAAAATTCTTTATCTCTATCACCAAACCCTGTTTTGTAACTGTACCATTCTCTGTAAAAATAATCTTGTGGTGAACTAAAATTTCCTCTTCTTTGTATGACCTAAAAATAGATTAATTACATAAATACAAACAATAATCTTTAACATAAATATGAGAAAATATTATTTAAAATAATTATTTGAACAATTATTAAAATTTGATAACATATCATGCAAAACTATCATCAATTTATTTTTTGCACACAAATCATTTAGAAGATAAAAGTAAAAATAATATTGTATAACTTGACTAGAAGAACTAAAGCAAAAAAGGAAGCGTTCAATAAGAATACTTGTTAAATTTCATCATATTGTCTAATGTTCTTCTTCTTCAGTGGCTTGACAGCCCAGGATGGGCCCTTGCCTTCCGCAGTATCGAATTCCAGGATATCCTATCCGTGGCCCGAGACCTCTAGTTCTCAATTTTTAAAGTTTTCAAGTCCTTTTCAACGCAGTCGAGCTATCTGAGTTTAGGCCTCCCTCTTTTTCGGGTGCCGCCGAATGGTCTGGCCGAAAAGATCTTTCTTGTTGTACGGCTTTCGTCCATCCTGTATGGATAAAATGGGTAGGTGGCCTACCCATTTTATTCCCTGAATCATTATTTAGTTGACTATATCTGGTTCTCTAAACAACTTGTAAAATTCAGAGTTAGTTTTTCTTTTCCAGATGTTGTTACATTTTATACCACCAAAAATGCTTCTCAAGATTTTCTTTTTAAAAAAAGATAAGGTATCTTTAACTTTTTCTGTCATTGCCCAAGTTTCCGCGGAGTAGGTGAGAACGGGTCTGATTAAGCTTTTGTAGACTTGAATATTTGTTTTTCTGCTGATGAAGTTAGACTTTGGGTACTTTTTAAGCCCGAAAAAACATCGGTTGACAGCCGTGACTCTACTATGTCTAATGTTAATATATCTCAAATCACATTTTATTAAAAATGTAAAGGTTTGTTTATTTTGTGTTTTAAATAAAACTCAAACCAAGAATACTTAATTTATATTTTGATTTTTCACACACACAACATAAGTTTTAAAAATCTATGAATTCTTTCTATATATGTACGTCATAAATTGGAGAAACTCTTACTGTCCATCCTCCTCCATCTGTGTCCATGTCACAATATACTTCCAATGGATTTCCATCTAGTATTCTGTTCTTGGGCCAAACAGTGTAGATTCCGCTTCTTTGGTGTCCTAGTGTTAGCAAGTCTTCACAGTCGATTGCTCTATCTGATCGTGACCTAGCAGAGATACCTGCAAGTAATATGCAAACCTTTATTGGCAATGGAACCATAAATTTATTGGGTAGCTAGCTTTGATGGTACGTTGAGTTTACTCACAAGAAGGCCTGTTTTCATTCGCTTTGGTTATCATCTCCACTGCCATGTCCATGTAGGACATGAATTTCAACTCCGTTCCGCAATCGTAAGTGAGATTACTTTGCCCATCACAGACAGATAGAAGCCATATTGCTATCACAATGCAACTTTTACACATCCTAAAAATATGTAAGTGTTTCTGATGATTAGAAGACATATTATCGAAGCAAATAATAAAAGAAAAAGGATTTATACAAGAAAAAAAAAATTGAAAATAAGTATGAAAAATTTACGAAAAATAATTTATTTTATAACTATCACATAGAATTCCTTAGGTCTACTAAATTTAAAGCGTATTATTTATTTTTTTTTTTTGCGGATTTTACTGGTAAAATGGGGAACAACTCAACAAACATCATGCTCAAATCTCGACAAACTCTTATACCTCACGTTAATAGTGAGTTCACAGAAATCGCTAAATTATTAATTTACAATGAACAAATAAATCTGAAGCGAAAAACGTATTTCGTCCGTATTAAATACTATTTGGAATACCAAATTGGCTTGAATGAAGAAGTTCGAAAATAATGGTTATATATAGCAGTGCTCCGCAACCGGTGTGCCACGGCACACCGGTGTGCCGCCGCTTGAAATTACACAACATATTTATTTTAATGCAATGTACTCTAATACAAATTTACAATTTATAAAAACGAATTGTATATACTTACTATATTTCAATGCAAAACCATAAATAAAATAACAATTGTTTAGCACTTGCTATAATGTATTCACACAATAGAAGAAATGGATGTCAATAGAAGTAAATAGAAGATGGACTCTGTAGATTAAATTTGCGAATACGGCTCTAGCTAAAAATGTCATCACAACCAATTGAAACGCTCCTAACCACCAGCACAATGTTTATATCGACTGTTCCTGAAAAATAGTGATTGCGCAGAATTCAATAGTCAGCAGACAGCGTTGTTTAGGATTTAGAACGAACCTAATATAATATTGTCAGTGTTAGATACGAATTTCTACTGGACACATACAACCAGATCACTTCTTACCCCTATAAATTAAATCGCAGAAGTTTATAAATTAACCATTCGTGTTTGTTATTAACGTGATTTATTTTTGTGCCCATTTCAATATGGATAAATTTTTATTTGGAAAACAATCTACTTCTCGGGCAGAAGATGATGAACCTTGCACAAGCAGTATTGCTAAGAAAAGAAAGATTGTGAATAGAAAATACTCCGAAGACTACATTCGTTATGGCTTTTATTGGTGCGACGATGAAGCGGCTCCGAAACCATTATGTGTAATTTGCAACGAACAATTAACAAACGACTCAATGGTGCCCAGTAAACTAAATCGCCATCTAACTTCAAAACATCCGAATTGTGCTAAAAAGGATATATCATATTTTCAAAGGTTTTTGGCTCAAAATTTAAAACAAAAAAAATTTATGATGTCGACCGTATCTGTTTCCGATAAAGCATTAGAAGCTAGCTATTACATTGCAAAATTAATAGCTCGTGAAAAGAAACCTCATACTATTGGAGAAAAACTTATTAAACCAGCATTTATGGAAATTGTGCGAGTTATGCTTGGACCTAAAGAGGTTCAAGAAGTGAGTAAGGTTTCACTGTCAGCTGAAACTATTAAAAGACGTATTGGCGACATGTCAACAGATATTTTGAACACGCTTATTTTGAAATTGATAGCAGCTAACAATTTTGCTCTTCAAATTGACGAGTCAACGGATATTAAAAATCAAGCACAATTAGTTGCAATTGTACGTTTTGTTGACGAAGATTGCATAAAAGAAAATTTTTTATTTTGTAAAAAACTTTCCGAACGAACTACTGGAGAGGATATTTTTCGAGTAACTGATGATTTCTTCAAAATACATAATCTACAATGGAGTAACTGCATGAGTATTTGTACTGATGGTGCCGCAGCAATGACTGGTAACATAAAGGGTTTTGTTGCCTATGTAAAACAACAAAATCCGGCAATACAATTTACACATTGCTGCATACATCGGGAAGTATTGATGGTGAAGAATTTACCAGAACAACTTTTAAAAACTATGAATGAATGCATCAAAATTATAAATTTTATTAAATCAAGAGCTTTAAATACAAGAATTTTCGAAATGCTTTGTGAAGAAATGGGTTCAGAACATAAATCTTTATTATTTTATACTGAAGTACGTTGGTTATCCCGAGGAAAAGTGTTGGCTAGATTGTTTGAACTTCGCTGTGAAGTGCATCAGTTTTTACTAAATCAAAATATGCCCGAACTCGGCCAGCACTTCGAAGATAACAGTTGGATCGCCAAACTTGCATATATGGCTGACATTTTCGACCATCTTAATGAACTTAATAGAAAAATGCAAGGTCCGAATGAAAACTTATTAACCTGTTCCGACAAATTGCAAGGGTTCAAAAATAAACTGGAACTTTGGCAGAATGAACTAAGTAACAACTCTTTACAACCGTTTCAAAGGGTTCATAATACAATAATTGAAAATAGGCAATTAATTATCGAACTGGCCCAATCCCATTTAACAACATTGGAAAATAAATTCGACTACTATTTTCATTCGATTAAAAGTGAAGAATATGATTGGATTCGCAATCCTTTTGCAACTAATGCAAAAAAAACTGTTGATGCATTTTCTCTTAAATTTAAAGAAGAGTTTATTGAACTGAGTAACGACGGGACGTTAAAACTACATTTTGGAGAAGTTCCATTGGATGTTTTCTGGATTTCGGCTAAGAATGAATATCCTCAAATTTCAAAACAGGCTATTTCAATTTTAATCCCCTTTTCAACAACATATTCATGCGAACACAGCTTTAAAAAATCTCGATCAAGAACTTCGAGTTGCACTATCAAATATCGAGCCCAATATAAAATACTTGTGTTCCTTGAAACAAGTTCAAGTATCACATTAATTACCCTTTTTGCCTATTTTTTTGTATTATTGTAGTTTTGTAATTAATTATATATGTTATGTACATAAAATACCGTAAATATGTAAAATAAAACGAATTAAAATATTAATTAATGTATTATTTTCTGATGTGTATACGTGTTGTTTTATTATATTTATACCTATTAAATTTGGTGTACCGTGAAAACCAGAAAAAGCTTTTGGTGTGCCACGAATAAAAAAACGTTGCGGAGCACTGATATATAGTATAGAACTTTGAAAATAATGTGTAATTTCTAATACTTTTAAAAACTGGGCATATATACTTACTTTCCGAAAGTTTAACGCTAGTGGTTTTGCTTAAGGAGACTATATAAAATTAAATACAATTCTTTCAATAAACAACATTTTAATCTTTTTATTAAATGTTTCAAGTATATTTATATATTTTTTGTCTCTTTTTAATTTCCAAACTCTTTAATGATTAAAAATAAGTCAGACTTCCTCGGTTTTAGAAAAATCTAGACTACTTCTACACTTATTTTATGAATAATTTAGTGCTGAAAGAAATTCTTCGCAAACATAAAGAAAATATCACAATGGAGACAATGTTCATTGTGCAGATTAGAAGAAAACAACATGAAGTTCACAATATTTTAAATTGTTTCTCCATTTGTTTAAATCAGTTTCAACAATTGAAAGGAACAGGATGATATGAGAAGATGAAATTAGGAAAAATAATAAGCGGTGTGATAAATTCATTGCATATAAGAGAGTAATTTTTTTTTATATTTAATAAGTTCCTTTAGAGCAGTACATATAGCTTGAGATATAACGCTTGATTCCATGAATCCTTACAAAGATTTGATAGATTAAACATTAGAACTTTTTTATCTTCTATTCAAAATGTTCAAACGCACCATTCAAATGCTTGTAAGTAAATTAGATAATACGACTAACGTTACACAAAAGAAATTTAACGTTAATATTTGGGGCAAATGGAAGGACGAATATAATTGTTTATTAGATGTGTTACTAAACATTTTTATAGAATATGTTTAAGCGATATTTTGTGCGAAACTTACATTTTAAAAACTTACTGTAATCTACTGTGGAATAATTATTCTATGAATTCCCAAAACATAATTGAGTTATGATCTTTGATTTGTTTTGTAGTCACTGTCTACATAGTTCTTTGCTCTCTTGTGATGGCTAGGTTGCGCTATATTGTATACATTGTAAGAATATTAGTTGACATTAATCGATTAGAAATTTTGATTGTTATGAAAAACCAACGATTCTCGAATATTTACTAGCACTTATCAAGGTTTTTTTTTATAGTATTTTTTCATAATTGTAAAAACTAATCACTGTTTTTCACTGAAGTATGCATATCTAAATACTCGCATTTTTATATAATATGCATTTTTAAAATATAAAAAATATTAATATGTGTTTTCAAATGTTATAAATCTCATACAAGTGTCCAAATGCAAATAATAAATGTATGCAACCAATCGATGATGCAATGTAATTGACAGCTCCTATAAAAGGCAACAAATGTCTGGCGAAAGGTGTTATATCAATTATTGCTGCTTCAATGGCAGAGTGTAATGATCTGAGTGATTTTACACTAATGATTGGACATGATTTCTCAGACTTATCTTAAATGTGTATGGATTGTTGCTCTTATTTCACGAATATATCATGAATATTAACTATCCAGGAAAAGATTAAAACTCAGCGATATGGTTGGAAAAAAACTCGAAAGAATGAAAACATCTATTTCTGAAGAAATTTCTTTCGTGATATCGAGACATGAAACACTTCCTCACATTGCTGCATATTTCAGGATTAGAACATCAACAATTGCTAGCGTTTAAACTATTCAGGACTAACTTTCGGGACTGAATTCACATGTACTATACACGAAGTGTTACCAGCTGCACGGCACAAAATGTTAGACCTCATTGTTTCGCGCCAAATTGCAATTGGACTATCGATGACTTTGCAATTGGACAAATGTTGCCTGGTATGACGAGTTACGTTGCAAATGTATCGGTAGGTATGCAAATGTCTAAAAATGAAAACGTTTTCCTAAAT